>ML675632.1:18959582-19012460 GCA_007922155.1 Mesoclemmys tuberculata | reverse complement strand
TGGGAGAATTTGCTCTCCTTTTGCAGCCTGCCCTGACCCTGGCATTATCAGTGGGCTACCCTGGGCACGGACGGGTCACACTAATGACTGGCAAAAAATAGATGTGCGGCTCTTACAAGAGCCCCACTCTGATATTCGGCATATCCTTCTTTGGCAGCACTGTGCAAGCGCGATAGGGCAGTTGCGGGCGGAAGCGTCCCCTGTCGCGCCCCTTACACCCTCCAGAGCGTTGTCACTCATCGCTCCCATCCCCTCCCCGCCGCCGGCATACCCGCAGTTACTGCTCCCGACTCCCCTGGTAAAAGAGAGGGCGGACACGCCCTCTCCCTCTGCCCCGCAATATGAGGGAGCAGTAAGGGCGGCGCGCAAAGAAAGAGAAAAGGGGACTTTGGAGGAAGCTACCCCGGTCTCCAAAGGTTTGTCCAGGAACAGCCATGGGGGCTGGGACAAAGGAGATGTTAAGGATAGCAGTTTATCTGCTGAGGGAGAGTTTGTCTCCAAACTTCTGTCTAAAGAGCAGACAGAGTGTGCCTCTCAGCCTATTCTGATTGAGGATTTGTTAGTTGTGCCAGAAGTGGTTATGGATGTAATTGAAACCCAGAAGAAGTTTGTCAGGGCTCAGGAAAATGTTTCTTTGGAGCAGCCTCTAGCTGAAGAGGGAAAGGGCTTTTCTGTGGAAAGTGAATTGTTGCCTAAAAATGCTCCTGAGGGAATAAAATCTCCTGATAGCATTCGCAAGCAGTTTTCTGCAAGGGGAGGGTGTGATAATGAATTGAGTAAGTTAGCTCAGGATAAGTCACCGCCTGTAGCAAGCAACAGCTTACCTGTTGGGAAAAGTGGTTCAGTTTCTAACTGCCAAAGTTTTTCCAATGTGGATGGGTTCACTGACCTTGTTTTTGAAAGGTCCAGTTTGGATATCTTGGAAAAGGTTCCAAATAGAGTGGAAAGTATTAGGAGGTTTAAACAGCCCTGTGTGGCTGGGGGTGGTCAGTGTAAGGGGGAGACAATAATGTTGGAACAGGACTGTCTCCAGGTTGTTATCTCTGTAAGTGATGGAAGAGTGTCTCAATTTCAGAGGAAGGATTGGGCAGCTAAAGTTATTCAGCAGAACAAAGCTGATGTTAATCTCTTGAGAATGCAGGGGGTGGTAGGTAAACACTCACCTCTACATGCTTTGGACATATCTTGTAGTCTCTTAAAGGACTCAGGTACATCTGATGCTATGTGGAATCAGAGATTAGCAATGGAAGGACATCAGAACCCTGTGTATGAGATGCTAGTGAAAATGGTTGATGTCTCTTTAAAACCTAGTCCAGACTGGAAAGGGGTAACAGTTAAGAATTTGGAAACTAGTGAACTAGCGAGTGGGAGTGTAGATGCAAATTACCTGCCTGACAAAGGGGGGGAAAATCCACCCATAGCTGTTAGCAAGGAAAATGCCTCTTGGGTGTGGCCAGCTAAACCTGAGTTGGGCGTGCCTGGAACAGCTCTGAATTGGAGCCACATGCAAAATGAGTTTGTTAGGGCTCAACAAAAAATGTTTCTATGGAAGGGGCTAGAGTGCAGGCCCAATGCTTACTTCAAGCAGGGGGGTAATGTAAAGGTAACAGAGCAACCAGTGGTGAAGCAAGCACCACTAGTGAACTAACTAAACCCTTGCAACTGTTGTAAAAAATTGGATAACATTATTACCTTCATTGTAAACCTTACAAAGATAAAGCCTGTTTTAGTTAAACATGATTTTGCTAATAATATGTGTGCCATTTAGTGCAGGAGCAGCTTGAAGCCAAACACATTGAGGAATCTACAAGCCCCTTTTGCAAACTACCTACGCAAATCCTTTCCCCTCTTTTCAACAGCCTTTAAACATTATAACAGATAGCCTGTATGTCTCCAATCTAGTTGTAAATCTTCCAGGCTCCTATGTATCTCCAACCTGTGATGATAACTTACTTGCCTTGTTTTTAACCCTTCAACAGGTCCTCTTTACCCTTAATCATTTAAATATTTCCAATAACTTTTCGGCAACAGAATGTCACTTTCAGACTGAACAGGAACTCCCCCGACCACTAGTCCTGTACAGAAAGGCTCCGGAACCTAACTGGCATGGGCCAGTGCCCCTGATAACCTGGGGGCGCGGACATGCTGCTGTGCTTCTTCCAACAGGTCTTCTGTGGGTCCTGGCAAAAAACGTAAAGCCGTGGAAAGATAATGGCGTGGCACCGGGGCCTGCAGAACCCGATCCCCGACTTCAACCTACGCCTGACCCCGGACCCCACCACACCGGTGACCACACAGAGACGTCGCGGATGCCCGAACCCCCCCGTGACGTGGGGCCAGGTCAAAACCCTGGCCCGACAGGCGGAGAAGACCCTCGATGACTGTAGCCTTGACAAAACGCCCGAGAATTTTGTAGTTGCTCTCATTGCCTGTCTCGATGCTAATTCTTGTATTCTGCTATGTGTGCTTATGATGAGTATGTGTCCTATATGCCCGGCCATCCCCCTGCCTGCACCCCCCCTGGTTACTAATGTTTGGGAACAATTCTCTGTTATGCATTAGCTTGTTCAGCTGTGAAAGCCTTGAATGCCACTTCTATCGCTATCTCTCTGTTAAACTCAGAGCAGGCCGAGCTCCGACATGGGGTCTTGCAAAACCGAGCAGCTATTGATTATCTGTTGTTTCTGCACCGCTATGGATGTGAAAAGGTAGACGGTATGTGCTGTTTTAACATCTCTGACCATTCCCACTCTATTGACAGCCAGGTGTTGCTCTTAAAAAACCTCACTTCCCAAATTCGCATGCACACCGACCCCTTCTCTGCTTGGTGGGACTGGCTAGCCTCCCTTCTTCCCGGATGGGAATGGCTTTATCAATTAATTACCTATGGAAGCCTTGCCCTGCTGGCTCTCCTTGTTTGTTGCTGCGGGCTACAGTGCATCCCGTCTCTAATCAACATGTGTCTCACTGGATGCCCCTGGTCTCATAAAAAATAGAAAAGGAGGAGATGTTGGGAACAGATGCTGGCAAGCCACATCAACATACCCTAACCCCTCCCCTTTGACCCACCTAATCCTTGTCTGCTAAAGTGCGGTATCACTCGCCTAGCAGACCGGTCTTATCAGTATTCTTCCCCTCTGGTGATTCAGCACAGAGTCCTCTCCTCGAAGCATCAGGCACGTAGTATGCAAGCACGTAACTCATGTATCCCCTAAATGCTTTTGTATGCATGCTCTATAAATAAAGGACCCCGAGGAGCCTCGGGACGCTTCTTTGCCGCACTCCCTGTCTTCGCCTGGTTTGTCGTCGCAGGGGTGGACAGAGGATTCCCAACTACCCCACATCAACACTGGGATACTCAGGATCTCCTCTATTGTTAGAAACCTTAGGCGCCCTTGCACACCGGTAAGTGTTGCCTGCTCCAAAGTAACCCAGTGGAGGAAGGGGGTTACAGATGGATACAAAACTGGCTAGATTATCGGACTCAGTGGGTAGTTATCCACACTCAGTGTATAGCTGGCACCTGGTAACAAGCAGAGTGCCCCACGGATCTGTCCTGGGGCTGGTTTTATTAATGATCTGGAAGATGGAGTGGATTGAACCCTCTACAAGTTTGCAGATGACACTAAGATGGGGGAGTGGTAGATACGCACAGGGTAGGGATAGAATATAGAATGACCTAGACAGATTGGGCCAAAAGAAATCTGATGAGGTTCAACACGGACAAGTGTGGAGTTCTGCACTTAGGACAAAAGAATCAATTGCATGGCTACAGTCTGGAGACTGATTGGCTAGGCAGCAGTTCTGCAGAAAAGGACCTGGGGTAACACTGGATAAGAAGCTGGATATGAGTCAACAGTGTGCCCTTATTGCTAAGAAGGCTAATGGAATATTGGGCTGCATTAGTCGAAGCATTGCCAGCAGATTGTGGGAAGTGATTATTCCCCTCTATTTGGCATTGGTGAGGCCGCATTTGGAGTATTGTGTCCAGTTTTGGGCCCCCCCACTACAAAAAGGATGTGGACAAATTGGAAAGAGTCCAGCGGAGGGCAACAAAAATGAGAAGGGGGCTGGAGCACAAGACTTATGAGGAGGGGCTGAGGGAACTAGGCTTGTTTAGTCTGCAGAAGAGAAGAATGAGGGGGGATTTGATAGCAGCCTTAACTACCTGAAAGGGGGTTCCAGGGAGGATGGAGCTAGGCTGTTTTCAGTGGTGGCAGATGACAGAACAAGGAGCAACAGTCTCAAGTTGCAATGGGGGAGGTCTAGGTTGGATATTAGGAAAAAGTTTTTCACTAGGAGGGTGATGAAGCATTGGAATGGGTCACCTAGGGCGGTGGTAGCATCTCCATCTTTAGAAGTTTTTAAGCTGCGGCTTGACAAAACCCTCACTGGGATGATTTAGCTGAGGATAATCCTGCTTTGAGCAGAGGGTTGGACTAGATGACCTCCTGAGGTCCCTTTCAACTCTAATATTCTATTCTAAATCCTCAGGCATAGACGGGCTGACCGTAGAGTTCTACTGTGTGTTCTGGGACGTCTTTGGCCCAAACCTCGCCACCGTCTGGGCCGAGTCCGAGGCCAGCGGAGAGCTCCCCCTCTCCTGCAGGCGGGCCATACTCGCCTTGCTGCCCAAGAAGGGGGACCTCCATGACCTTCGGAACTGGCATCCCCTCTCGCTTCTCAGCACAGACTACAAAATCATAGCCAAGGCCCTCTTACTGCAACTGGGGTCCGTGCTGCAGGATGTGGTCCATCCCGACCAGACCTACACTATCCCAGGCCGCACCATCTTCGACAACCTCTATCTGGTCCAGGACCTCCTAGAGCTCAGGTGCAGGGATGGCCTGTCATTCGCCCTCCTGTCCCTGGACCAGGAGAAGGTGTTCATCATGATGGACCACGGGTATCTCCTGGGCACCCTGCAGGCTTTTGGCTTTGGGCTCCACTTTGTGGGTTTTCTCCAGGTGCTGTATGCCTCTGCGGAGTGCCTGGTCAAGCTCAACTAGATTCTGACTGAACCGGTCAACTTCGGGCAAGGAGCGCCAAGGCTGCCCACTGTCGGGCCAGTTGTATGCTCTGGCCATCGAGCCTTTCCTCTCTCTCCTCTGCTGGAGGCTGACGGGGTTGATGCTTCGTGAGCCAGAGCTGAGACTGGTCTTGTCAGCGTACGCCGACGACATGCTCCTTACGCTCCAGGACCCGGGTGACCTGGCGCAGCTGGAGGCCTGCCTGGCTGTCTACTCGGCGGCCTCCTCCACCCGGGTCAACTGTGTCAAGAGCTCTGGCCTGATGGTAGGAGCTGAGTGGTGGACAAGTTCCCTCCCACCCGTGCTTTGAGCCATCCGGTGGAGTGCAGGTCCGCTGATCTATCTGGGCGTTTACCTTTCTGCCACCCATCCTCCCCAGGCAGAAAACTGGCAAGACTTGCAGGATCTGGTGTCTGGGGAGGTGTGGAAATGGACAGGACTGCTCCGGTGCTGCTCCCTTAGGGGGAGGGCACTGGTGATCAACCAGCTGGTCCTTTCCATGCTCTGGCATCGGCTCAACACCCTGGTCCCAACCCCAAGCTTCCTGGCCCACCTCCAGAAGACAGTTCTGAAGTTCTTTTGGCCGGGCACTGGGTCTCTGCAGGGATCCTTAGTCTCCCCCTGGAAGAAGGAGGGCAAGGCCTGTGGTACATCCGCAGCCAGGTCTACACCTTCCTTCTCCAGGCCTTGCAGAGACTCCTCTATGGTGCAGGTAGTCCAGCATGGAGCCACTTGGCGCACGCCTTCCTCCGCTGGCTCCGAGGGCTCCAATACAACTGGCAGCTCTTTTTTTTCCATCCGAGAAGTCTTCCGCAAGACGTCTCTGAGCTGCCGGTCTTCTACCAAAACCTCCTCTGGACCTGAAGGCTGGTCTCGGCCTCCAGACCCCTTGCAGTCACTGAGGGGGAGGATCTCCTTGCGGAGCCCTTGCTACACAACCCCCAGCTGCATGTACTGGAGGCAGAGACCCCCTTGGTGCAATGGAGGTTAGTCCTGGCAGGATTCACTAGGATCAGAGATGTCCTGGACTATGCCCGGGGGAACTGGGTGGACCCCCAGGTGCTGGCTCGGCACATGGGGCTCTCCACCCTTCGAACCCCCCGACATGTACTCCAGGAGGTGAGGGCAACCTGCTCAGGCCTACCTCGAGCGAGTCTTGTGAAATGATTCTCCCCGCCCCCACCCAGCCCCGGCCCTCCAGTGCTCACCATCGGACCCAGGCCCATGAGCCCCTCCAGCCTCTCCCTCCCCACGCACCGAGCCAGCTGCATGACTTGAAGCCGGTCCTTTTTCAAACTGCGCCCAGGAACCACCTGTGCACACTTATGCTCCACACCCTTCATTTCCTTGCCCTCATGTCCCACCCAGACACGAAATGGCAGGACCTAATGCCTCTATTCCACCTTAACCCCGCGGCCTGCTAGGGACATCAGTTGGCGGCTCCTTCATGGAACCGTGGGCATTGGCAGGTACCCGGTGTGGTTCACCCCTCGCCCCCGACCCTTTTGCGGCATGAGGGAGAGCCTGACGCACACCTACCTGGAGTGCGCCAGGCTGCAGCCCCTGTTCCAGCTCCTCCAGAACCTCTTGTTGCGGTTCTGGCTGCACTTTTCCCCTCACCTGTTTATCTATGCACACCCCATCCAGAGCCCCACAAAGTCACGGGACCTCCTCATCAACCTCCTCCTAGCCCTGGCCAAAGTGGCCATCTACAACATAAGGGAGAGGAGGTTGGCTGAGGGGGTGCTCTGCGACTCTGGGGCCTATTTCCATTCTTCTATCCGTTCACGTATCCGGGCAGAGTTTTTCTGAGCAACGTCCGCTGGCTCCCTAGACACCTTCCGGGAGCAGTGGGCGCTGCTCGGTTCTCTGTTCGGTGTCCCATTCTGGCTCCCTTCATTTAAACCTGTGACCACGCCTCTTCCTGTTTTCTCATTTGTTGTCCTCCGTAATCTGTTGAGCCCCAGGTCCAATGGCTTTTCCCCTTAGGCTGGGGGAGGGGTCTTTAGCCAGGAGAACCTCCAGGTTCTCAAATAGTAGTACTCTCCTACTGCCCTCTGCCTTTGCTATGCCACAGGCTGCACTGTATAAATTATTGGGGGAAATGGGAGGTCTTTCTCAGTGGGGAAAAGACAGCTCTGCATTTTAGCACCCAGGGGAAAAAAAATTGAGTTTGTTTTGTTTTTGGCAACTAGCGGGCAGTTAACGCTTTTAAGCAAGAGAGGTTTTCCTCCCACTTTTTAGGCAAGGATCAGAGCTGAGTTTAAATTTCAAGGACAGGGATTTGACCATCTCAGTTGCCACAGAACCAAAACTCAAAGGCAACTACTTGTCCCACTGCACTCTTTAATTATTACTATTATAGCCATCCAAAAAGGAGAAGCTCAATAGATGATGTTCCTGCTAAATGATAACAGGATCCCAGTAGTTCTCCTGTATTATACCAAATGCCCTTGTTGGATTCTTACCAGCCTCCTGCATTACAATCAGATAATATCATCTTTGTAAATAGTGTGGCAAACTGCCAGTTTCCCCCTGGTGGGTCTTGCGCTACTCCGTCTCCCCTGGCTGTAGAGGAGCTTTGTCTCCTGGTTCAGGAGGGAAACTTCTCCTCTGCCTGTCACAGGCGTTCTGCCAGCTTCCTCCTGGTTTGTTCCCTCCTCCCCCTATTGGGAAGGCAGGGTTTAAGTACAACTGGCTAGCCCTTCATTGGGTCCAGGTGTGTCTAATTGCCCTGCTGTAATCTTTCCTCTGCCTGCAGGGCAAAGGGCCTTTAACCTTTTAGGGCCCACATACCAACCCTGGTATATGCTTTGGTAGCCCTCTGGCCTGACTTTACCACAATAGGTACATAAAAATATAACGACATTTTAATATTACTCACTACTCTGCAATTAATATCCTTTATATCTCCATGTCTTTCAGTCACATATGGAAGCACTTAGCAAAGTGGAGATTTAAAATATTATCATTAGGCTTCAATGTTAACACCCCATTGAGATGAATGGTTTGTATACAGAGATGTCATTGCACACAAGTCAGATTTTGAGGATTTAATTTGCAATCATGAGCGTTAAAGTGGGAGTGGGGGAATGGGAAGAAGAATTAACAGATGCTCAAATATCTAGAGCATTGTTATTCAGCATATTCCAACACAAAGACAATTATGTGGTAATTTATGCCCCTATAAAATTGCACTATACACTGGGCCCTGCCCATCCATCATCATGGACACATAGAGCTTACCCTGTGATGTCATGATATTCTGTCACCCTGGATACACACAGCTTTCAAGAGATGCCAATCACACCAGTGTTTTCAAATCCTCCCTGCATGGCAAAGGCCACACAGCTGCTAACTGCCTCTAGCGTCTGACTGTCAGAGATTACTATCCTACTAGTTCCTGGGAGTTCAGTGACAAAGTACCTGAAGGTTTATTAAGAGTTCAGGAGTGGAGAGAAGGTAAGACAATTGAGGTCAGAGATTTTCAGACATATGCTTCAGATCTTTGGGTGATCCCTTGGAGCTCTGGACCCTGGTCCTTTACTTCCTTCACATGCCTGGAAGCATTCTAGACCTCAGTGACTCCCTTCCTTTCCACACACAGGGGATTTGACTGTTACAGTAATTCATCCATTCTCCCACACACACACAACTCTGCCAAAGTCCCTCAGACCTGACCTACAGGACCCCTGCTATTCCAGCCCTGGGCTCTCTACCACCCTGCTATTTCAGTTGTACTCTCCCCAAGTCACAGCTTTCCTGATATCTCTCAGTACTGCTATTCTAGTCTTGGCCACACACTCCCTCGCCAACACCCTCTCCACACACACAGAAATTCAACCTGAGTAAGAGACCAGGCATGAAAAATTCCAGGCCAACCAGCTAAAGGCTGCCAAAGTTACAAGCAGTTAGCAACAGAAGGTTATGACTGGAAGGCTTAGCCAATCTTAAAATAGGTGTTCCTAATTTCTACTTACAATATATAACCTCCTTTCCTGTTGTATTTTGCCAGAAGCCTGGTATCCCAACATTGAATATGGCATCTGAGAAAAAGAAGCCAGAACAAAAAGCTAAAGGTTTTGGAAAAAGTAAGCAAGGAATAAACAGAGAGGAAGGTCATATATCCAAGTCAAGGAGCAGCACAGAACCATTTGTGAAAGAGAGAGAGCAGTATCTGCAGAAGGAATATAAGATCCTGACTGAGCATGTAAACATGTACATGAAGAGAGTAGAGCACTTCCTGTGGGAGAATGAGTTCCTGGATAAGGAGGCCCAGAAGATTCAGGAGGACAGCAAAGCCTACGTAACCTATATAAACAAACACGCTCAGAAATGCCAAAATGCTATCATTACACTAAATGACCAGAACCACTTTGATCTGGCGCAGGTCCGGAAACAGAAGGAAGAGTTGATCTCACAGTACACAGACAAGGAGAAGGAGGTGAGGAATCAATTGATGGAGATGGAGACAAAACATTCTTTTATGAACAAGGAGGTTGAAGATTTGCAGCCCTTCAAGGATCTGCAGTTGGAACAGCTGAGCAGAATCAAGGAGCTGGAGAAGGAACTGCTGGTCACAAAAATCCAGCACTCAGAGCAAATGCACAAGGTCAAGAGCAGATTCCTGCAAGCAAAAGCTGAATATGAGCAAGACTCTCATCAGAAGTTTCAGTCTCTGGCCAAGAGAGCTGAAGAGGAAGCTGTACGCAGTCTAATCCAGCACACCAAGCAGGTGAAAGCAGAGAATTGGCGATTGCGCCATGAACTGCTCAGCCTCATCCGTCGCTCACACATCCTCAAAACCTTCAAGCTTCAACTGAGGGAACAGCAACAGCAGCTCCTTCGGGAGCACTATTATAGCCAAGACCTCGCACATATGCGCCATTGGTTAAAGCAGTATGGGGCACAGGGCTTAAACAAGGAAGTCAACAGCCCTGGCAGCTCCTTCAAAAGCATCACATCAGACAAGATCAGACACATCCCTACTTCCCTCACTAGTGCCAAATCATCCAGTTAGGGTTAAACTTAACTTTCATAAGTAAGTAACATTTGAAATTGCAATGCCTTTCTCCATAAAATAAGTAACTAGAATTTCCCTTCCTGGAGAGAGACTATGATGATCAAAAATTGATGCTTTCCCACCAGCAGATAATATTATTGGATTAAAAAGAGACGGAGGGAGGGAATGGAGAGAAGTACAATAAAAATAAGTAAAAAAGCCAAGTATTTCTTGTGTACAGACACTTGTTTCTGATGGTATATTTGATCTAATTAATTAATTGACTAATTGATTAATTACTCATCTAATATTATGGGCCAGATCCTCAGCCCCACTCTAATTCCTCTGCATAGCTTTGTTAGTGAAAAGAGGCCATAGAGATGGATTTTCTGGCCAGTAGACAAATCCTTAAATGGCACAGTGCAGACATATCTGAAAGGATACTTTGTGGCTACTGCTGGGAAATGTAGTCATCCTATGCTGTATTTGTACACACTGCAGACGTGAACTATTAAAAGTCTGCTATCCCCATCTACTCCATATTTCCAAACCCAACTACAAGTCACACAGAGGGAAAGCCAAACAGAAACCTTACATTATGTAATCCCAAAACCAGTGTTCAAAAGAGGGAAAATAAATAACTAAACAAATGAGCAGCATGCAGAGGCATTTATAGCAGACAAATCCCTTTCACATACACAATGTAAGCAAAATCAAGCTATTCAGCCTTTGGACATAAGCTACAAATACCAATAAAAGACAATATTCATTGACTTCCCCATTTTAACTGTTCCTGTTAATTGTTATCTTCCCTGATCATCTCATCTGCAAAATTGCTGACAGTCTATCTCTGATAGTCTAAAGTCACCTCCTCTTCCAGGTACATCAATACTTCCTGATTCTCAGTGATCCATCCTGATCTTCCTCAGTAGCCCCATTAGAAGGGGCTATGATTTCCATTATGTCTGCATTCTCACAAAAAGAGTATTGTATATCTTATGGCTGTTTTGTGGTGCATACAACACATCAGGAGTTCTTCTGTGACATACAGTAATATGTCAATAGTGTGATGCAGATAGATACATCTCATTTTCAGAAAACCAAACACCCTCCTGATAATCATTCTGGTAAACTTGAGGGCAGGATCGTACCTTTACTGTCCTCTCAGCTCATGTGTTACTGTGCATTACTTCCTGAGGAGAGGTTTCCAGGAGCTGTCTTTTGTCTCCTGAAAAAAAAGAAAAACAAGAATTGGCTGGGCTCAACTGATCCACAAGGTCTGATCTATTCCCCAACCTATAAGCAGTCCCTTGGGAGTGACTCTTTTAGTGTGCTGGGCCCCAAAGACCCACACAGTTTCACAGGGGCAGACCCATGGCTTCCAAGATTGGGCCTTCAGGCACCAGAGATCCCTGTCTCTCTCCATAGTCCCTGCAGCTAATCCAGCCAAGCCAGACTTCTGTGGGAGACTTGTACTGTTCCCCTTCAGGGCACAATGTTCTCAGTGAGTGTTTTCAGTAACAGCAGGCAGCCTTTTCAAAACACTTAATCACCTGGCATACAGAATCTAAAAGTCCTAGGTCGGCTAAAAGAAATAAAAGTTAAGGTATAGTCTATCTGGCCAAGCCAGTGCAAACAGATAGCCACATTGCTATGGCCTCCATTCCAGGCTCTGTCTCCCAGTCTCTTTGTAAGATCCAGGTGAGAACAATTGAACCTCTAACTCACTCAAAAAAACACTTTTTATTCCCCTCCCATCACCTCTCAGTCATTTGTTTTCAGGCAGAACCACACTGGGGGCATGTCTACACTACAAACTTAAGTCGACTTAAGTCTGTTATGTTGAATCTTTTTAATTGCTTGTATTCAGAGAGAGAGAAACCAGCACAGGAACACAGAGAGCTGCAATACAGGGAGTGTCTTTATTGAACTAAAACTAAAACCAGCCAGGACTGGTTGAGCTATCCTCTAATAGTCTAACTCTATTGCTATGGCAACGAGCTAAGATCTGTTGCTACAGCAACCTAGGCAATTAGGCAAGACACAAAACACACAACATATTCCTCCCCCCTTAATGAAAATGCCCATTTAACAGAACAATCACTAAACTGGGGACTGAGGATAGACTGACTCATTTCCCAGCTAAAGCACAATCAGAGTTGCAGCTAGCAAGGAACGTGAAGGGGAACAAGAAGGGTTTCTACAGGAATGTTAACAACAAGAGGAAGATTAGGGAAAGTGTGGGCCCCTTACAGAATGGGGGAGGCAACCTAGTGACAGAGGATATGGAGAAAGCTGAGGTACTCATTGCCTTTTTTGCCTCTGTCTTCACAGACAAGGTCCTCTCCCAGTCTACTGCACTGGGCAGCACAGAATGGGGAGGAGGTGAACATCCCTCAGTGCTGAAGGAACAGGTCCAGGATTATTTAGAAAGATTGGACATACACAAATCCGTGGGGCCAGATGCAATGCATCCTAGGGTGCTGAGGGAGTTAGCTGATGTGATTTCAGAGCCATTGGCTATTATCTTTGAAAGCTCGTGGCAATTGGGGGAGGTCCCTCATGATTGGAAAAAGACAAATATAGTGCTCATCTTCAAGAAAGGGAAGAAAGAGCATCCAGGGAACTACAGACCAGTCAGCCTCACCTCAATCCCTGGAAAAATCATGGAGCAGGTCCTCAAGGAATACATTTTAAGGTACTTGTAAGAGAGGGAGGTGATCAGGTACAGTCAACATGGATTCATCAACAGAAAGTTATGCCTGCCCAACCTGATTGCTTTCTATGAAGAGGTGACTGGCTCTGTGGATGTGGGGAAAGCGATGGATGTGATATACCTTGACTTTAGCAAAGCTTTTGATACAATCTCCCACAGTATTCTTATCAGCAAGTCAAAGAAGTATGGGTTGGATGAATGGACTATAAAATGGATAGAGAACTGGCTAGAGCATAGGGCTCAACGAGTAGTGATCAATGGCTCCATGTCTAGCTGGCAGCCGGTAACAAGCGGAGGGCCACAGGGGTCAGTCCTGGGGCTGGCTTTGTTCAACATCTTCATTAATGATCTGGAGGACGGGGTAGATTGCACCCTCAGCAAGTTTGCAGATGATAGTAAGCTAGGGGGAGTGGTAGATAACCGGGAAGGTGGGGATAGGATACAGAAGGGCCTAATCAAATTGGAGGATTGGGCCAAAAGAAATCTGATTGTGTTCAACAAGTGCAGAGTCCTGCACTTAGGACGGAAGAATCCCATGCACAGCTACAGACTGGGGACCGACAAGCTAGGCAGTTCTGCAGAAAAGCACCTGGGGGTTACACTGGAGAAGAAGCTGGATATGAGTCAGCCATTTGCCCTGGCTGCCAAGAAGGCTAATAGCATTCTGGGCTGCATTAGTAAAAGTATTGCCACCAGTTCGCGGGAAGTGATTATTCCCCTCTATTCAGCATTGGTGAGGCCACATTTGGAGTATTGTGTCCAGTTTTGGGCCCACTACTACAAAAAGGATGTGGACAAATTGGAGAGAGTCCAGCGGAGGGCAACGAAAATGATTAGGGGCTGGAGCACCAGACTTATGAAGAGGGGCTGAGGGAACTAGGCTTGTTTAGTCTGCAGAAGAGAAGAACGAGGGGCGATTTGATGGCAGCCTTTAACTACTTGAAAGGGGGTTCCAGGGAGGATGGAGCTAGGCCGTTCTCAGTGGTGGCAGATGACAGAAAAGGAGCAATGGTCTCAAGTTGCAGTGGGGGAGGTTGGATATTAGGAAAACGTTTTTCATTAGGAGGGTGGTACAGCACTGGAATGGGTTACCTAGGGAGGTGGTGGAATCTCCATCTTTAGAGGTTTTTAAGCTGCAGCTTGACAAAACCCTCGCTGGGATGATTTAGCTGAGGTTAGTCCTGCTTTGAGCATGAGGGTTGGACTAGATGACCTCCTGAGGTCCCTTCCAACTCTAATATTCTATGATTCTAAATACCAGAAACTCTCCCCAAAGATAACAAGGACATGCTGACCCTTCAAGACAAGGTCAGGATGATGGATAGACATGTTTTGATCAAGCCATCAAGTACAAGGTAAAGGGTGGTATCTCACATCAGAAAGGTGTCACATTACTTTGTTATATCAGTGTATAAAAGAGGGTCTCTAAAGGGAGTGTCTTTGTCTGGGTGAATGAGGAATGGAATATTTCGCCATTCACTGAGGTGGTCCATTGTCACAGGCATACATGTCCTAGTATTACTGTAGTCTATGGGGAGCTAATACCATGCTTTGTCAGCAATAAACCTGTCCTGGTGGCTTTGTTACTGAAATAGATTTCTGGTTTTATTGGGCAACCCGATCGAGGTCTGCTGTATCGGCTATCTGAGCAGAGCTGGGACAGCATACACACTGAGAGAACACATATGCAGCCAACACCTGACAATAGCTGGTATTAGCAATGAACCTTCTAAGAGTTCACCCTTCTATACCCTTTAATAAACAAAGGATGTGGCTGCCTGTTGCTAACTTAGTTAAAAAACAGAGTTTGGCTAGATGGGGGTCATTGCTGTTTCAATGCTCTATCTTAACAGTTACCTTTTAGGGCCAGTTTTTCCAATTAAGTCACATTCTTTCAAGGCCTTCCCACAACTGCTAACAGACCTGCACTTTACATGACCTACAAAAATGTGTATTTTTTCTTTCTAAATTAATGTAACCATTTATATCCTACAGGTCTTCAAAAGGAAACTGAAAGTTGAGAGTAAGCTTCACCATCATGGCCACTACCAGCACCATCTCCTGGAACCCTGGGATCCAGTGTAACATCATTGTGCATTTGTTGTCCTGGTCATGAGAAATGTCCTGAACAGATGAGGCCAGAGAAAACTGAGATGACATTGCCAACTCCACTGACTCCAGCTAAATCCCAAACACCACCTGGGATGTAACACTTCATCACCACCTCTTGCAACTTGTGTAGTCTTTTCCTTCTGTACATCATTTCTTCTCTTTCCTATCCCTCTCCTTTTTCCTTCTGTCTTATAACAGTCTGTCTTAGCCAGTCAGTACTGCATTTTGTAGCAATACTGTCAGCCTGGGACCAGAGAGACAGATAAAAAGCAATGCTCTAAACAGCTCAACTCTGGTCCAAGGTTACCAGGTCTCTGAGCTGCTGAAAAGACTGTGTGCTGTGCCTGTGTTTTTCTAGAATTGGGTAGCAAGTGAGTCTCAACAAGAGACAGGAGCTTCATTTTCTATCTTTGCTGTTCTTTTCTTTTCCCTTTTCTGTGAGTTTGTCTTGTTTTGCCTTCTAGGAGAAGGGATTGCTAGAAGCTGGGGATGGATCACTTGATAAATTGTTCAGTTCTGTTCATTCCCTCTAAAGCTTTTGGCACCAGCCACTGTTGGAAGACAGGACACTGGGCTAGATGGCCGATTGGTCGGATGGACCATGGTCATTCTTATGGACTGGACAGCAGAAGCAACAACAGATCCAGCCCATCTCAACTATCTTTTTGTCTTTTCCCCAGAAGACAAATTATTACCATCTTTTAATACCATCGAAGAGTCTGTCAAACGGGGGTTTCTTTCTAAAAACACTCCAGCTTAAGGAAAAGGTAACAAGGGATGTTGTTAAAATGAATGCCTTACTTAATACTTACATCTCAAATGCTTTAAATCTTTCTCCTTTTTTCTGTATCTTTAATAAAAGGTTAAAAGGATTTTTAACGGGTATGTTTGCCATGGTACTAAGCATGCTGAGGTCTTTGTTTACTGAACCACAACAGTATTTACAACTGTTTAATGGTGGACAGTTTCAGAGTCATATTAACATCTTTGCTGCTTTGGGTCCATCTGTCCCATCTATATTAATACGCCACCATGGAACCTTAAACTTAACTCCATGTTGGAGTGGGCAATAGCCACTGAATGTTATTTGCATGCACTCCAGCTACATTCACTGTGTGTAGTAAATGGTGGCATTATAAGATGAAGCATCTTTATTTAGCTGAGGATAGTCCTGCTTTGAGCAGGGGGTTGGACTAGGTGACTTCCTGAGGTCCCTTCCAACTCTAATATTCTATGATTCTATGGAAGAGTTGTGACTGAGATACAAGGTGATATGGATGGTTGTGCCCATGTGTGGATGAATGTGTACCTCTCTCATTGACCTCTGTGTGTATGAGATCAAAGGACATGCATATGTACCTCATTTCAGCACTGCATTGTGTAGGTTATGTTATACTGGTGCAAAAGGGTCTTCATGCATAGGGATTGTCAGCATTTATATGGGGGATGAGTGAGATCTGTGAGTTTAATAAAAGGTAAGTGAAAATGTAGTGTTAGATGGAATTGTATACCTAAGGGTTAAGGAGATGTAAAATTTAGCATATATAGTGTTCCTTCTGTGTTGTAGGGTGAGTATAGGACAGGTGTAGGTAGCTTCTCTTCAGTACAGTACAAACGCAGAATGTGAATATGCATTATAAGAATACTGCAACATCACTCAAAGAGGGCAGAGTTAAAGTGGGGTGGGCATGTGCCTTTATTCTTCATTTCCTGGTTTTCTGAAGTTTGAGTTTTGCTGAACTTGACATTCTGGAAAAGCACAATATACCATCAGGCAACCTTAACTGTGCCCTAACAACAATTTTTTGTCAGTGAATTTTTAAATTTATTTTAAAAGGAAGTTAGTAAGAGTTAGAGGTCATTTAGGCAGATGTAATTATCATGTAGGTGTGCAGTTAAGATGATGCTCTGTCCATGCAATGACAATAATACCTAGATCTTATATAGCACTTTTCATCAGTAGATATCAAGGAGGGAAACATTATTATTCCCGCTGCACAGATAGGGAACCTGAGGCACATAGAGGTGAAGTGACTTGGCTAAGGTCACTTATCATGCCAGTGGCAGCTCTGGGAATAAGACCAGGTTTCTGAGTCCCAGTCCACTGTACTCACCACTATGCAATATGGTTGCTGCATGATTCCTAACTGCTTCCTTCCACTGTACACTTTGTTATCATGGAATGGGGATAATGGTCATGCCCTGAAATATTTGTAGTATGTACCTGCTAACAGGGCTGAGGAGAGAAATCTCAGACATGGTCTATGTGTTGTAATGACAGTTGTATTACATGGTAGTTGTGATGGAGTGGGAATTTTCTGTAATATTTTGAAGGAATACTGTGTGTGCCTCAGTTTTCCCCACATGCTTCATGGTTAGCTAGGTGGTGGCAGAGACCCAGGTGTGACTGAAGTCTCACTGTCTGGAGCCTAGGCCCCATGTCCATGGAGAGTCTGAAATTACAATGGCTACTCCAACAGCCAGGACATTTGGTACCTCAGCGGAAAGCCAGGTGACAATGTTTGTCCAGGAATAAGAAGGACTGAGGAGGGGCCAAGTGAGGGATCATTAAGAGTGGGCAGCGGAAGCTGGAGTCTCTCCTGAACTGGGACAAAAGAGGAGTTAGAGGGCTCTGGGCTGACCAAGATAGACCATGCTATGCTAACCAAGGACTTTCTACACTGTGCTCCAGATATTTAATAAACTCTACTGATTTTACAATGCAGGCTAAGAGTCACTGCAGATGCTGAAATTGGGGGTGCATTGCTCCCTTTGAGTGTACAAGTCTCCCTCAGATGCCCATCTCAGACGGACTCGCTGAAAAGAGCTCATGGCATGAAGCAGGAGTGCTGAAGGCTCTGAGATTCAATCCAAAGAAGTGGTGAAGCCAAGTGGCTTACCCTAGTGAAAGAGTGTGACCCTAAGGGGGCTGGCACAGAGAGGAGTCCTCTCTGGGACTGTTCCAGAGCTGTGCGAGAGCACCAGATGGATCTGTGACAGTGGTTACAGTAACTTTAAGCATGTGAGAGAAGAATGATGTGTGTGTATCTCTCTCTCTCCCCGACTCCAGCATCCCTTCACAACATATAGCTCCCCCTGCCACCATTTCCAGCTCACCCTCTCCTCCCCTTCAAGCCAGGTGTGTATAAAATTTAAGAACAGCTGGGAGGGGTGTTTGGAGGGGCTCTGTCTTGTGACCTCCTTGGTCACATAACCCTTCTATGCTTATGATGTGTTCCGGGTGCCAAATAAAGGCTTAATGGTACAGAACGAGGATGAATATAGGTGGGAGGGCTACATGTTGTGTGGAATGGAGGTGCAAGGGGATGAGACAAGAAGAGAGAGATACACCAGACTTCTCTCATATGCTTAAAGTTATTGTAACCACAATTAGTCCAAAAATGTCTAGTGACATAAGTCAAGACAAAGAATGTAAGACAGGAAATCAATAGAACAAAACTGAGGTGTCAGAAATTAGGCATAATTGGTATATAAAATAATAATGAGACAGATTACCCTGTCCATCACTCCCTTTTGTAGTTCATAAAAAAAGACTTTGAGGAGAAAATTAACTAACAAGCTAACTACTGGCTGGGAGATAGGTGGACTGAACGGAACAAGCTTTACCATAATGGCTGCCACCCCCACCATCTCTTCGGCTCCTCGAATCCATCATTACATCATTGGACCTTCATTGCCCTGATTCTGAGGTGTGTTGACCAGACTGGGCCAGACAGAAGGACCCAGATGATATTGCCACCTCTACCATCTCTGTCTAAATCCCAAAAACTACCTGGGATGTGAGACTTTGGTTCCTGCTGTAACTCCCTCCGTTGTGTGTCATTTTCCTTCCCCACCTTATGTATTCCTTTTTCTAACTCTCTCTTTTTGCCTTCTGTTTAATAAGAGTCTGGCACAGCTGGCCAAGAATGCATATTTTGCAACAGTGCTGTGAAACTATCACCAAAATCTAAAAGCAATGCTTTAATCTGCCCTGGTTCAAGTTTGCCAGATCTCAGAATAGCTAATAAGTCTGTGTGCTGTGCCCGTGTTTCTCCAGCAGTGAGGTTGCAAGTAAGGGCTTGTCTACTAACTGGCTTATATAGGCTGTGCTGGTATGCATTGGAAGTTCACTAGTGTGCATTAATACAGTGCTGTTTGAAATAGGGCTACCTTAATGCACATTAGGGAATTTTTAGAGAGTTCCAGTAGGGTCAACATGGAGCAGTTAGTGTGCAACATTCTGCTGTGGACTAGAATTCACACCCAACTGGTGAGCAATAACACACCGTGTAGACAAGCCCTAAGAGTCAGCATACAGACAGAAGCTGCCAAATGTGGGGAAACTCTTTACAACTAAAGGGAAAGGGAACAATGGAAATTGTTCAAATGAAAGCCTTCTTAATACTTTACATTTCAAATGCCTCAACTATTTTTCCGTCTTGTTCTGCATCCTTAATGGAAGGTTACAAATATTTTAAATAATGTGCTTGCCATGAGACTAAGCAGGCTAAGGTCTTGGTATTCCAAAACCCTGAATCTTGTTTAACTGTTTAATGACGTGCAGTAACAGTGTTGCAAGATCTTAGGAACACTTGCGAGAGGGACACCGAAATGAGGAAACAGCAGTTTATTGATTGGCACCAACCGGCTCAGCGGAATCATTTCCAAAGGCTGAGCCCCGATTATACTGGGGCGCTGCCTTATATACCCTTAAAGATTACATGAATATTCATACATAGCATCAATTTACATTACATAATATGATTGGCTCATTATTACTTAATAGCATTCGCACCCCCTTGGGGGAGTGGGCCTTAACTTGTTTTTCATTCGTCTATTGGCAATTTGAACAAGTTGCTGAATTGTTATTACTAAGGGGAAGTTGGGGTCAGGGTTTTCAGACAGTGTCTGATTCTGGGCCAATATTAGACTTCTAAGAAGCCACTGACCCAGGGTCAGAAAGGGGTGATTGTGAAAGTGCTGAATGAATGTTATTGAGAGGAGATTGGGACATCACTGGGTCAGTGTTAGTTAGGGAGTTTTAGCCGCTCTTTTAACTTGTTAGTAAGAGTAGTGTCATATATAGGTCAAAGAAGCAAGTACAGGCCAGCAATTATAATTTCTTATAAAGCACAAAGGTTTCTATAGATAATCTTTTGGGGGCCAGGTCTTGCCTCAACAGGGTCACGTTAACACCTGTGACTCTCTGGTCCCATTTATTCCATTAATGCAACAGTTCTAACAAATCAGAAGACAAACCAAAGACAAACAATTCTTTAAACATTTATTAGTAATTTGTAGGGAAAATATAATGGGAGATTTCAGCCTAGAGGACAGATGCTTAACGTTTTATTACTCTGGGTAATTCCATGTTAGATATTCTGACAAAGATAAAGTGTTCATTGAACTAAAAATTAGTGGTTCTCTAGGTACAAGTAATTATGACCTAATAATATTTGCTAAATTTCAACCAGTAATATGGCACTTTAAAAGGGCCAATTTCCCAAAATTAAAAAAATGAGCAAAATTGACTGGGGGGAAATTGGTAGTTAAGAAAACTTCATTAGATGTCACAAAACCTACAATTCTGCAGTCACAAAACAATGGATTAAAAAAGCCACCTTGGTTAAGAAAGGAAGTGAAAGCAGTAATAAATATTTTAAAACAAATACCACAGATTGAAAAAGGGTGAAATAAACAGCAATGACTCTGAATAGTGAGTCATGAAATGCAGCCAATTGATAAGGGAAGCTAAAAGTATCAGTAAAAAATCTAGAGGGTCACCGTGTTAGTCTGTATACAGAAAAACAAGAGTCCTGTAGCACTTTAAAGACTAACAAATTTAATTTCTGCAGGCATAAGCTTTCGTGGGCTGTAACCCACTTCGTCAGATTCAGGGAATGGAAATCAGATAGGAGGTGTGTGTATATATATATATATATATATATATATATATATATAAATATATAAAGCCAAGGGGAAGGAACAACAATGGGGGGATAGGATAATAGCCAAGTCCATACAGTTAGAATAGCTGAGGCCTATTCACAACCATTGATTAGAAGGTGAGAATGTGTGAACAGTGACAATTACTTCTTGTAATGAAATAACCATTCCAAGTCCCTATTCAGACCCAGTTTGATTGCATCAAGTTTGCAGATGAGTTCAGCCTCTGCAGTTTCTCTCTGAAGTCTGTTTTTGAAGTTTTTTTTGTAGAAGTATAGCAACTATATAAATAAAAATATTAAAAAAATCTATATCCAGTAGAGTTAAGGACAATGAAAAGGAACTTTTAAAATATATCAGGAACAAAAGAAATCCTAGTAATGGTATAGATCCATTATTAAAAAGGGATGGTAAAATTATACCAGTAATGATTCAGAAAAGGCAGATGTGTTCAACAAACATGTTCTGTAAAGAATCTGGATGGCAGGTTCAGAGCTTACAGTTATAATGAAATACTTAATATTCTGATAGAACTAGGAAGGATGTTTAAACATAAATGGATACATCTAAACTTTTTCAAGTTTGTAGAAACAGATAACTTCCTCCCAAGAGTTTTAAAGTTTTAAAAGAATTGGCTGAGGACCTCCCTGAGCCATTAATGTTGACATTTAACAAAACTTGGTATACTAGAAAGTAGTAACTATTGTGCCAACATTTAAAAAGGATAAACTGTTTGATCCGGGCAATTATAGACTCACTAACTAGACATCAATCCCAGTTAAGTAATGCAAATATTGATGTAGGGTGCAATCAGTAAAGAATTAAAGGATAGCAGTATAATTAATATAAATTAAAATGGTTTATGGAAAATAGGCTGTCAGACTAATTATACAATTTTTTTATGAGATTACAAGTTTGGTTGACAAAGGTAACTGTGCTGACATGTGTGCCTTCTGCACATCATTTGTCTTAGTGCTACATAATATTCTGATTTATAAATTAGCACCTCCAAAATCAATGCAATACATACTAAATGAAATCAAAACTGGCTAACTGATAGATCTAAAAATATAACTGTAACTGGGAAATTGTCATCCAGTGGGAGCTCTTCTAGTGGAGTCCTACAGTGTTCCACTCTTGTGCAATATTCAATATATTTATCAATTATGTGGATGAAAATTCCTGGTAAAGTTTGGAGATGACATAAACATGGGTGGAGTGGTAAATAATAATAACAAGACAGTTCTGCAAAGTGCTATGGATCACAAGGTAAGATGGAGATATGATAAAGTGGGAATATTTTATAAGTCCTGTTTCCCTTTAGGCTGCATTATTGCCTAGGGGATGGAAAAGGGCTATCTGCTTTCAGGACAGGACAGGAGACATAAAGATGTATATTACCTAACTAGGTCTTGGTCCCCACATCAATGATTTGAAAGTCCATATATATCAGGTTTCTAGAAGAATTATGGAGTTTGCAGGCTTGTATAGTCCCTCTGGTGTACATCCAGTACCTGAATGGGTCTCAGTCCTTTGCTTCACAGGTTCAGTTCAGTTCAGTAGTAGATGAGTTGATCCAGATGCAGGCTGGAGACTAAGACAAAATGGATGTCGTGCAGCTGCCTTTTATATCCTTTAGCTTTTGCCATGCTGCTTGTGGAATTTTACAGGAATAAAATGGAGTCCAGAGTCACATGGGTAAGTCCTGGTGACTCATCAGGTATATCCCTGGCTTCTCCCACTGGGCCCCCTGTATCTTGCTGAAGAAAAGGATCTAGGGGTTACAGTGGATAAGAAGCTGGATATGAATCAGCAGCGTGCCCTGGTTGCCAAGAAGGCTAATGGCATATTGGGCTGCATTAGGAAGAGTATTGCAAGCAGATTGCAGGAAGTGATTAGTCCCCTCTATTCGGCATTGGTGAGGACGCATTTGGAGTATTGTGTCCAGTTTTGGGTCCCGCACTACAAAAAGGATGTGGACAAGTTGGAGAGAGTCCAGCGGAGGGCAACAAAAATGAGAAGGGGCTGGAGCACAAAACTTATGAGGAGAGGCTGAAAAACTAGGCCTGTTTAGTCTGCAGAAGAGAAGAATGAGGAAAGATTTGATGGCAGCCTTTAACTACTTGAAAGGGGGTTCCAGGGAGGATGGAGCTGGGCTGTTTTCAGTGGTGGCAGATGACAGAACAAGGAGCAACGGTCTCAAGTTGCAACGGGGGAGGTCTAGGTTGGATGTTAGGAAAAAGTTTTTCACTAGGAGAGTGGTGAAGCATTGGAATGGGTTACCTAGGGAGGTGCTGGTATCTCCATCTGCAGAGATTTTTAAGCTGCGGCTTGACAAAACCCTCGCAGGGATGATTTAGCTGAGGATAGTCCTGCTTTGAACAGGGGGTTGGACTAGATGACCTCCTGAGGTCCCTTCCAACTCTAGTATTCTACGAACATGTGGACAAGAGTGACCCAGTAGGTATAGTGTGCTTGGAATTTCAGAAAGCCTTTGACAAGATCCCTCACTAAAGGCTCTTAAGCAAAATAAGGAGTCATCGGATAAAAAGAAAGGTCTCTCATGGATCAGTAAATGGTGAAAAGATAAGAAACAAAGGGTAGGAATAAATGGTCAGTTTTCCCAATAGAGATACGTAAATAGAGGAGTCCCTGAAGGATCTGTAATAGTACCTTCACTGTTAAACGTATTTATAAATAATCTGGAAAAGGGTGTGAATAAGGAAGTGGCAAAATTTGCAGATGATACAAAATTACTCAAGATACTTAAATCCAAAGTAGACTGCAGAGAGTTACTGTGACACTGCCAGAAAGGGCTAAGCAACTTTGCAAGTAAGCATGGCCCAAATCTGACCTTTAAAGGCATATTAAAGGAAAATTCAAGTGGTAATGAAGGTCATTCTTTACAAATAGACTAGAGCTTAGACATAGAATCATAGAAGATTAGAGTTGGAAGGAACCCTCAGACTGTCATGTAGTCCAAATCCCTGCTCAAAGGAGGAACAACCCCAACCAAATCATCACAGCCAGGCCTTTGTCAAGCCGCACCCTAAAAATCTCTAAAGATGGAGATTTCACTACCTCCCTAGGTAACATAGTCCAGTGCTTCACCACCCTCATAATGAAAAAGCTTTTTCTAATATCCAACGTAGACCTCCCCCACTGCAACTTGAGACCATTGATTCTAGTTCTGTCATCTACTACGACTGAGAGCAACCTAGTTCCATCCTCTCTGGAACTCACTTTCACATAGTTAAAGGTTGCTATCAAATCCCCCCTCATTCTTCTCTCTGCAGACTAAACAAGTCTAGTTCCCTCAGCATTTCTTCATAAGTCATGTGCTTCAACTCCCTAATCATTTTTGTTGTCCTCTGCTGGACTCTCTCCAATTTGTCCACATTCTTTCTGTAGTGGGAGGCCCAAATTGAACACAATACTCATTGACTCACATCCAGCTTCTTGTCCACTGTAACTCCCAGGTCCTTTTCTGTGGAACTGTTGCCTAGCCAATTGGTGCCCAGTCTGTAGCAGTGCATTGGATTCGTCTATCCTAAGTGCAGGACTCTGCACTTGTCCTTCTTGAACGTCATCAGATTTCTTTTGGCCCAATCCTCCAATTTGTTTAGGTCCTTCTGTATCCTATCCCTCCCTTCCAGGGTATCTACTACTCCCCCTAGTTTAGTGTCATCTGCAAACTTGCTGAGGGTGCAATCTACCCCCTCTTCCAGATCATTAATGAAGATTAATGAAGATGTTGAACAAAATCGGCCCCAGGACCGAACCCTGTTTGCTGACACCCACAAAGAATTCTAATTTACAAAAGCCATGTTGACACTTCTCCAAGATATTGTATTTATTTGTTTCTGATAATTTTGTTTTTCACTATAGTTTCAACCAAGTTGCCTGATACTGAAGTTAGACTTATCAGCCAGTAATTGCTAGGATCACCTCTGGAGCCTTTTGAAAAAAGTCAATGATATGTTAGATACATTTCAGCCATCTGATATAAAGGCTGATTTTAGCCATGGATTATATACCACAGTTAGTAGTTTCGCAGTTTCATATGTGAGTTTCTTCAGAACTCTTGGGTGAATATCACCCAGTCCTGGTCACTTATTACAGTTTAATTTAACAATTTGTTCCAAAAGTTCCTCTATTGACATCTCAGTCTGAGACAGTTCCTCAGACCTATCTCCTCATATCACATGCAGTGAAGACTGCTGCAAAGAATTCATTTCACTTCTCTACAACGGCCTTGTCTCCCTTGAGTGCTCCTTTAACATCTCAATCATCCAGTGGCCTCACTGACAGTTCAGCAGGCTTCATGCTTCTGATGTACTTAAAATATTTTTGGTTGTTAGTTTTTGTGTTTTTAGGTAGTTATTCTTCAAATTCTTTCTTGTTCTGCCTTATTATACTTTTACATTTGACTTGCCAGAATTTATGTTCCTTTCATCGATTTGACATCCAATTTTTAAAGTATTCCTTTTTGCCTCTAACTGCCTCTTTTACTTTGCAGTTTAGCCATGGTGGTTTTTTTCTGGCCCTCTTACTTTTGAAAAAAAATTGGGGTATACATTTAGTTTGAGCCTCTAGTATTGAGTTTTTAAATAATCTCCAGGCAATTTGCAGGCATTTCACCCTTCTGACTGTTCCTTTTAATTTCCATTTAGCTAGCTTCTTCATTTTTGTGTAGTTCTTCTTTTGAAGTTAAATGGTACTCTGGTGGGTTACTCTGGCATTTTCCTCCCTACAAGCATGTTAAATTTAATTATCCTGAGATCACTATTACTGAATGATTTAGTTATATTTGCCTCTTGGACCAGATTCTGTGTTCCACTTAGGACTAAATAAAAAATTGCCTCTCCCTTTGTGAGTTTCAGGACAAATTACTCCAAGAAGCAGTCATATAAGGTGTCTAGAAATTTTATCTCTGTACCTCTTCCTGAGGTAATATATACTCAGTCAATACAAGTGTAACCCCCTTCCTTCACTGGGTTACTTGGGAACAGGCAACACTCATCAGTGTGCAAGGGCGCCTAAGGTTTCTAACAATAAAGGAGATCCTGAGTATCCCAGTGTTGACGTGGGGTAGTTGGGAATCCTCTGTCCACCCCTCTGCTGCAGTCCCTTAATTTCTAAAACAATTTAAAATTGGCGGTGCCTCCACCTGGCTGGCCCCTGCACACGCTCAACAGTGGCTTTGGGAGCTTCCAGGACTAGACCTAGTCTAAAATTATAATAATCTGAGACATAAATCTAATATAACAATTGCAATTATGCAAACTAAACATCCAATATACTTAAATTAGAGTTAACAACCTTTACTTAACAAAATAAAGAAACATGGCATAACAGACTGAAATTAAACATAAATCACAGGGGCAGTTGAATAAACCAATTAATAAAAACAGTATTCACTATTAAACTTGCCTACCAAGCATTCACAGTGCCATTATTTGCCCCACCTCTGGTGTGTGCACTCCCCCAGATTTCAGACCCTGACCCCTTTCTTGCATGGGCGTGCTTGAAGGTCTGCAGAAGGAGAGGGCACTCTGTGGGTTCACTGCACCAGTTCAGCCACAGCATCAGCCTGGAGATTGGCAGTCCTGGCCCTGCTCGACGGGACTGCGTCTTGGCCTCTTCTCCGTCCCTGTCAGTCTCTTGGCTGTTCCTTCCTTACAAGCCCTCTGCAGCTCTGTGCTTGATCCCCACGTCAGCAGGCTCCCAGCAGCAGCTTTGGGACTCCAGCAGCGTTCAGAGGCAACAGCAGCTTTGGGACCTTGTCAACAGGCAGTCACAGCAGCAACAGCTTCGAGACCCAGCCAGCAACTTCCAGCCTGGGCTGCTTCCACCCCAGCACCAAAATGGAGTCTCCCACATGCCTTTCTCTCACTCCTGGAAGGGGAAGAGTCTCTCTCTTTTCCCCAAGGTATCATGGGAGTTGTAGTCCCCAGGCTCTTCCCAGCTGTAATTAAGCTGGTAGGCCCCTAAAGTACAGGGTGCCTACACAAAGATAGTTGAAATCCCTCATTGTTACTGTGGTTTTGGCCTTTGTTGCATCTCTAAGCTCCCTAAGCATTTCGAAATCACCATCACCGTCCTGGTCAGGTGGTCATTATTGCTCAAGCATGGAATTTCTATCCATAGAGATTCTCTGATACAGTTTGATTAATTTAATATTTTTATTTTATTTTACTCTACACTTTCTTTCACATGTAGTGTCACTCCTCCAGTGTGACCTACTCCATCATTCCTGTGTATTTTGTACCTGAGTATTACTGGGTCCCCCTGATTATCCTCATTCCACCAAGCTTCCTCAATACTTATTATATCAATAGCCTCATTTAATGCCAGGCTCTCTGGTTGATCCATCTTAGTATTTAGACTTTCAACATCTGTATATAAGTACAGTACTTGTACATTTTGTTAATGTTCTGTTCCTTGTCTTCATGTGTTATATTTAAATGGGACTCTTTTACCTTTGACTCTTCCTCACTTGCTCCTCCCTTTTCTTTACCTAATTTTCCCTATTCTCTTTATTAGGATATAGAGTTTCTCCTTTAATAAATACATCCCTAAGGGATGTCTCTGCCTAAAGCATATATCCTCTGCATCTGTTGGCTTTGCTGTAGCTCTTAGTTTAAAAAACCCTCTACAACCTTTTTAATTACAGAACAACTTACCTAGTGAGGTAGTTGATTCTCCATCAGCTGAAGTCTTTCTAAACTGTTGCTCTAGCTCAACCATAAGCTTGGCGTTTAATCCTAGGCAAGATTCTACAGTCTCTGTTATGCACTAGATCAGACGGTCCTTTCTGGCACGACGGAGTCATAGGAGTGTCCCTGGGGCTGACGGAGTTTGTCTCCGCCAAGGGAAGCGGAGCAGGTGGCCACCAGACGCAGGGCGCAGCAATCACACTGATATGGGTGGCAGAAGCTGACTTTGCAAACGACTCTTGTTTAGACGCTGCCCCCTCCCGTAGAACCCGGGCAGGGCTCGCGGGCAAAAGGCGCGGGACAGGACACAGGGACGGTCGGGGCGGCTGGCGGGGGGCGGCTTTAGTTCCGTGACCTGAGACTGCACTTTACTTCCCGCACAGCGGGAGAGAGCGACGCTCTGCGCATGCGCGCTCGACGCTCTGCTCGCTGTTTCTATGGCAACACAAACCGACGGGTTTGCTACGCTTTGGCTCCCAGCGTGCACCTCGGCGGCGGGGTCCCCCCAGTTCTCAGCGTCCTCGGCTCAGCGAGGGGCGCTGGCTCGGTCCTCTGAGGGAACAGCCGCGTCTCCGCTCCGGGCTGTGAACGACCCCGGCCGTGGCGCTTGAGGAGAGGCCCCTGGCCGAGGCTGAGGCAGCATGAGCGTGGCGGAGGTGGAGGAGCTCGTCTCCCAGAAATACGAGATCAAGAAGCGCCTGGGCAAGGGGGTGAGCGCGGCCGAAGTCCGCTGGACTGGGGCCCCTCGGCCTCTGCCCGCGAGCGGCTGGCCCCGGCCGTGACGGGGGGGCTGAACGGCATTCGCAGCTGCTCCTCACCGCGGTAACCGAGGGCTGTGGTGACAGAAACTGCCCTTCCCTAGTAGTGCCGGGGTCCTGCTGCCCAGGAGACGGGCTGCTGCGTGGGTCGCACGTGCACTCTGCATGCCAAAGCCCCACCTGCTCGGGGAAATGCCAGGGGGCAGCAAGTTAGTACTGAGGCGGAGAGGAAGGGAAGCTTAATGTTCATTTTAACACAAGCAAGTGAAGTGGGACCCTTGGAATGGCTCTGCCTTCACCTTTGTAAGGGATGTTAGAGCAGCCTAGTCACTCGGAAACAATGCTGTGTGCCATGGCTAGATGGCAAGAGAAATGCTGGTTGTCCATTTGCTGTCAGCCCTGCTCAGACAATTAATTACTTAGTTAATGTTTGTGCTGTGCTTTCTAAATACTAACTCTTAATATTAGGCAGGCAAACAACAGGAAAAAGCAGGATTTTCCTGCTGACCCAGCCTGAGGGATGCAGGGCTTGCTGGGCTGCTTTAAAGTTTAATGCTTTTTAAAGGGTAAATCCAAGCAGTTCAGGCCTCCCAATTAATTTTCTTAATTAAAATAAAGCTTTAAATGAACCAAGTTGCAGATAAAGTGGTGGAATAGAGCATTCAAAGACAAGAGGTGGTGTTAATCTCCCCCTACAATGTGCAGTTTACCTTTTAAATATTTTGACTTGGCTTTATGACTTTCCAGGCATAGTTTCTGTCAAAATTAGACTGAGAGTTTGTTTGTTTTTCTTCAGCTTTTTTTTTTCTAATAGAAAGCTGATTGAAAACATTCCTGAAAGGGCAACTAGACTTGTTAGGGGGAATGGAGTGTGAAGAGGCCAAGAACCTAAAAGGGAAATACTTTTCAAGACATCTGTAAAATCTTATAGGCACCTAAACTGGTACCTAAGTTTTTCAGGGTAAAAATTTGCTACCTGACTACATTTCTGCCTCTGGACATGCTCACTGCTTTCTCTTTCTAGGCATCTGGATGTCTTTCTCCCACTTAAGCCCCAGAGCAATTCACAAACCAGGGGAACATAGGCATTCAGCTGCCTAACTTGTGTGCAGGGTTTAAATTGGTAGGCATGCTTAGAGGTGCCTGTTGGATTGGATCCCATTCAAAATTGAGGAGGAGCAGCCACCAACCGCATAATTTGTAGCCCAGTGGTTGGGGCACTAACCTGGGATATGGGAGACCCAGGTACAATTCCTTCATCTGCCAGAGTCGGGATTAAGATTTGGACAAGGTGAGTGCTCTAACCATTGTGCTATGGGATATTCTGAGCTCCTTCAGTCTGTCCTGCTGAAGCTGTTCCACTATGAATAAATACTAAAAGAGTCATTGGGTGAGAATGAGTGTATGGGAATGACTCTAAACCAATGATTAAGGATTTTTGGGAGATGAGAAAGTCTTTGGGAGATGAGAGCAGTCTTCCTGCTCAAACCATTCTTTCATTACTGATCCACAATGAGACAGCTTCAGCAGGAGAGACTTAGCGAGCCCTACATCAGAATATCCCATAGCTCAGTGGTTTGTGAACACCCTGGGGACGTGGGAGACCCCTACTTAAATCCTTTCTCTCCACCCCTTTCCTCACTAGCAAGGGAGAGAACCTGGGTATCCAACATCCCAGGAAAGTGCTCTAACAACCAGCAGGCTGCAAGTTATAAGATTGGGTACCACTATCACCTCTTCTGGCATTTTCTGTGGCACAAGGCAGGGACCTAATTCATTCCCAAAAGAAATTACTTAGGCACCTAAACCAGGTGGCAGGTGTCTGTTTATGGATTGTTAAGAAGAGCTAGGCACCTCCCTACAGCCCAGACTTAGTTGCCTGTCTCCAAAAGAGGAATGGGGATAGGCCCACTTCCCCTCTGGTTGGCTTCTCCCATTGGCTAGTTAATACAGCTCCCTGCCTAGTGTCCTGGCTTTTGAGGATCACAGACTGAGTTTGTCTAGACAGCAATAAAACATCCACCTATGTCAGCTGACTTGGGCTCCTGGGGCTCAGGCAGCAGGGCTGAAAAATTGCAGTGTAGATGTTTGGACTTGGGCTGGAGCCTGGGTTCTGGGACTCTGTGGTGGGGGAGGATCCTAGAGCCCAGGCTCCAGCCCAAGCCCAAATGTCTGCACTGCAATTTAATAGCCTCGTGAGCCCAAGTCATCTGACATGGGCCAGCCATGGGTGTTTTACTGCAGTCTAGACATATCCTAAGGTGCCCTTCTCTCCATTCATTATATAGGGAGCCTAGTCACCTAACTCAGCTTTGTGGATCTCAGTGTTTTTGGATTTTCTAGGTGCCTAAAAGTTAGGCATCTTGACACTCAGTGTTGCAATGCCTAAGGCCCTTCAGGTATTCCATCCCTTATATCTACTGTAATTCAATATTTTGCCCTTATCTGTACTCTTTGTGTAATCTCTTAGTTAGCTTTCAATCCACATGACAGTGTCATATTTAAGATAATTTGAATTCCCTTTTCCATTAAGATTTTGTGGGTGACAAATCTGAGGAACTATCCCAGAATGAGACATCATTAGAGGGGGCTTTTGGAACAAATTGATAAACAATAATAAGTCACCAAGACCAGATGATATTTACCCATGAGTTCTGAAGGAATTCAACTGTGAAATTGCTGAACTACTAACTGTGGTATGTGACCTAATATATAAATCAGCTTCTGTATCAGATGACTGGGTGATTGGAAAAAGGCAAATATAGTGCCCATATTCAAAAAAGGGAAGGAGGAGGAGCTGGGGAACTACAGACCGGTCAGACTCACCTCAGTCCCTGGAAAAATCATGAGTCAGTCCTCAAGGAATCCATTTTGAGGTACTTGGAAGAGAGGAAGGTGATCAGGAAGAGTCAGCATGGAATCACCAAGTGCAAGTCATGCCTTACCAACCTGATTGCCCTCTATAATGAAATGACTGGCTCTGTGGATATGGGGAAATCGGTGGATGTGATATACGTTGACTTTAGCAAAACTTTTGATAGTCTCCCTTATGAGCAAATCAAAGAAGTATGGCTTAGATGAATGGACTATAAGATGGATAGAAAGCTGGCTAGATCATCGGGGTCAATGGGTAGTGGCCATTGGCTTGATGTCTAGTTGGTAGCCGGTTACAAATGGAGTGCCTTAGGAGTTGGTGTTGGGGCCGGTTTTGTTCAACATCTTAATTAATGATCTGGAGGGTGGGGTGGATTGCATCCTTAGCAAGTTTGCAGATGACACTATGCAGCGGGAAAGGGGGGTGGGGAGGAGGGTAATGGTAGATACCCTGGAGGGTAGGGATAGGCTACAGAGTGATCTAGATAAATTGAAGGATTGGGCCAAAAAATATCTGATGAGGTTCAATAAGGACAAGTGCAGAGTTCTGCACTTAGGATGGAAGAATTCTCATGCACTGCTTCAAACTGGGGACTGATTGGATAGGTAGCAATTCTGCAGAAAAGGACCGGGGGGGGTTACAATGGACAAGAAACTGGATATGAGTCAGCAGTGTGCCCTGGTTACCAAGAAGGCTATTGGAATATTTGGCTGCATTAGTAGTAGCATTGCCAGCAGATGGAGGAAAGTAATTATTCCCCTCTATGTGGTGAGGCCACATTTGGAGTATTTGAGTTCCAGAGAGGTAGCTGTGTTAGTCTGTTTTTAGCAAAACAGCAAGAGTTCTGTGGCACCTTAAAGATGAAAAAAATTATTTGTGCATAAGCTTTCGACGAAGTGGGTTTCTGCCCCTGAAAGCTTATGCCCAAATAAAGTTGTTAGTCTTTAAGGTGCCATAGAACTCTCGCTGCATTTGGAGTATTGTTTCCAGTTTTGGACCCCTCATTACAGAAAGCATGTGGACAAATTGGAGAGAATCCAACAAAAATGATTAGGGGGCTGGTGCACATGACTTATGAGAAGAGGCTGAGGGAACTTGGCTTGCTTAGTCTGCAGAAGAGAAGAATGAGGGAGGATTTGATAGCAGCCTTCAACTATGTGAAAGGAGGTTCCAGGGAGGATGGAGCTAGATTGTTCTGTAGATGACAGAACTAGAAGCAATGGCCTCAAGTTGCAGTGGGGGAGGTCTACGCTGGATATTAGGAAAAACTTTTTCACTAGGAGGGTCGTGAAGCACTGGAATGGATTACCAATGGAGGTGGTGGAATCTCCATCTTTAGAGGTTTTTGAGGCCTGGATTGACACAGCACTGATTGGGATGATTTAGTTGGGGTTGGTCCTACTTTGAGCAGGTGTTTGGACTAGATGACCTCCTGAGGTCCCTTCCATCCCTCATTTTCTGTGATTCTGTAGAGAGCACTTAGATTTTTCGGAAAGCCTTTGACAAGGTCCATCTCCAAAGACTCTTAAGCAAAGTAATCTGTCATGGGATAAGAGAGAAGGTCCTCTCCTGGATCAGGAGAGGTTAAAAGATAGGAAACAAAGGGTAGGAATAAATGGTCAGTTTTTCAGGATGGAGAGAAGTAAATAGTGGTGTCTCCCAGGGATCTATGGGGACAAGTACTGTTCAACATATTCATAAATGATCTGGGAAAAGTGGTAAACAGTGAGGTGGCAAAATTTGCAGATGATACAAAACTACTCAAGATAGTTAAGTCCAAAGCAGAGAACAAAGAGTTACAAAAGAATCTTAGAAAACTAGGTGGCTGGGCAACACAATGGCAAATGAAATTTAATGATGATAAATGCAAAGTAATGAATACATGATCCCAACTATACATATAAAATGAGGAGGTCTAAATTAGCTGTTACCACTCAAGAAAGAGATCTTAGAGTCATTGTGGATAGTTCTCTGAAAACATTTCAGTTGCAGCGGCAGTCAAAAAAGCTAATAGTGTTGGGAATCATTAGGAAAGGGATAGATAATATGACAGAAAATATCGTATTGCCTCTATATAAATCCATGATATGCCCATATCTTGAATACTGCATGCACATTTGGTCACCCCATTTCGAAAAAGATATATTGGAATTGGAAAAGGTACAGAGAAGGACAACTAAAATGATTAGCTTCCGTATGAGGATAGATTAGTACGACTGGGACTTTTCAGCTTAGAAAAGAGACGGCTAAGGGGGGACATGATAGAAATCTTTAAAATCATGACTGGTGTGGTGAAAGTAAAGAAGGAAGTGTTGTTTACTCCTTCACATAAAACAAGAACTAGGGGTCACGAAATGAAATTAATAGGCAGCAAGTTTAAAACAAGTAAAAGGAAGTATTTCTTCACACAATGCACAGTCAACCTGTGGAACTTTTTTCTAGAGGATGTTGTGAAGTGCAAGACAATAAGAGGGTTCCAAAAAGAACTAGATAAGTTCTTGGAGCATAGATCCTTCAATGGCTATTAGTCAGGATGAGCAGGGATGCAAAACCATGCTCTGAAGTGTCCCTAGCCCCTGTTGTCAGCAGCTGGGAATGGGCGACAGGGAATGGATCACTTAACTCTCTTCTTCTCTTCCTCTGAACCACCTGGCATTGGCCATTGCCAGAAGACAGGACACTAGGCTAGATGAACCATTGATCTCACCCAATATGGCTGGTTTTATGTGAGAAACTATCACATGCTTTACTAAAATCAGGATATATAACATCTTCTGCAGGCCCATCATCAGCTAATAATGTAATTTCTCAAAACTATTGATAGGACAAATTCACAATGCAATTTTATTCATTCTAATGTCTCTAGATAGTCATAGTCCTAAGAGTGCCTCAAATATATTAATATATAATAGTCATAAAGTAATAATTGATTTCAAGTGCTTAATAGTATTTAAAAAATGAGTGAACATTTAGCAGAAGGACTGTCTTGTGGTTAAGGTAGTGAAATGAGGTTTAGGAGATATGAGTGCAGTTCCCAGCTCTGTCATAGCTTCCTGTGTTACCTTATTGGGCAAGTCATTTAATATTTCTATGTCTCCGTACATAATATGTAAAATGGAGATAATGCTTCCTTTCTCCTACTGTTTATCTGTCTTGTGTATGTATTTTGTAAGCCCTTTGATACAGTGACTGGCTGATAGTATGTAAACACATAGGCCCAGATCCACAAAGGTATTTGGGCTCCTAAGAAGCCTAAATACCTTTGTAGATCTGGGTCATAGCATGTAGTATATCATATCATTCTCAGTTAGGGTCATTAAGTGCTAATGTAATAAAAATAACACTGGACAACAAAGATTTTGCTTCGTGAACACTTTTGGGTGTATCTTATGGATTTTGGGCTGCTGATTATGAAAATCACCATTAAATTTCCCTATCACGTACTGTTTCTTTGAAATCGCCTATATTTGTTATTTCAATTAATAATTTAAGACTATTAAAATGTTGCCCACAATATAAGCTGAAAAGTGTTCTATCTTGTGTCCAAGCATGCCTGGGCATGCAGTGACACTGCACCCAGTGCTGGCCACACAACATGCAGAGGGAATGCTAAGGCTTAGGCAGGGCAGATGCTGGCAGGACAGGTTTTAGAAAGCCTATAAAAGGATTTTGCACGCACTGTTCTATGCATTGCATTTATATCAGTTTGCATTCATGTTGATGCACACGCTCTATGCATATAGCATATTGTGTGTACTCACAATAATAAATCAATTGTATTTTCAGGAGGATTTGTGATAGCAAAATGTCTTGCCAACAGCCAGGATACGTTCTGTTACATTTGTGGCGAATGTACGCATAAACCTCAAAGACAGAGCATGACTGCACGTATTAAGAAAGCATACGAACTCTACTTTGGCTGTAAAATTGGTGATCAGGACAAAGCCTGGGCACCTCACATTTGTTGCGCAACATGCACTGTTGATCTTAGAGCTTGGCTCAGAGGTACTCGGAAGTCAATACTGTTCGCTGTCCCGATGATATGGCGAGAGCAGAAGGATCATGTGACAGACTGTTACTTGTGTCTGACCAATATGTCTGGGTTCTCTGCTAAAAACAAGAAATCCATTGAATACCCCAATCTCCCTTCAGCCATGAGACCTGTGCCGCATGATGACAGTCTTACAGTACCAAAGCCACCAGAGACATGGAGCCTAGAGGAGGCAGACAAAGATGCCATGATGCATGAGCCAGGAATGGAAAACGATACTGATCCAGATTTTGAACCATTTATGTCGAGTGAGCCTCATCTGATAACTCAATCTGAGGTAAATGATCTGGTCAGGGACTTGGATTTGTCAAAGGCAAAAGCAGAATTACTGGGTTCAAGACTTCAAGGATGAAAATTTCTGTCTTTCGCAGCTGCCAAGCAGATTTGACAGGTATTTGGTCAGGATGATAATCTGTGTTTCTGCACTGACATTGATGGGCTGTTCACTGCTTTGGGTTGCCAGCAAGACCCAATTGCATCTTTCTATTGATTTGTCAGTGTTAAGCCTGAAAGCTGTGTTGTTACACAACGGCAATGTCCACCCTTCAATACCAATTGGCTATGCAGTACACATGAAAGAAACCTACTGAAATATGGAAGTTTTGTTGAAACACATACAGTACAGCAACGACAACTGGAACATCTGTAGTGATGTGAAAGTAGTCGCGCTGATACTAGGAATGCAGTTCGGATACACCAAGTACTGTTGTTTCATTTGCGAATGGGACAGCTGTGCTAAAGAGTCTCATTACATTAAAAAGGACTGACCACTCCGTAAGCAGTTGGTTCCAGGGCAGAAAAGTGTGGCACATAAACCACTTGTAGACCTGACAAAGATATTTTTGCCTCCTCTTCACATAAAACTCGGACTAATGAAAAATTTTGTGAAAGCGATGAACAAGGAAGGTAAAGGATTTCGATATTTGAGACAGATGTTTCCCAGAATAACTGATGCCAAGATTAAGGAAGGCATTTTTGTTGGTCCACAAATCAAACAGGTCATCAATGACAGGCAGTTTGAAGAACTTCTAGTAGGGCTGGAGAAAATCACATGGAAGACATTTAAGGATGTTGTTGAAAATTTTCTTGGCAACTACAGAGCACCAAACTACGTGCAGCTGGTTGACAACATGCTTCAAGCATACAAAACCATGAAGTGCAACATGTCACTAAAGATACATTTTCTGCATTCGCATTCCCTGCAAATCTTGATGCACTCAGTGACGAGCATGGTGAAAGGTTTCACCAGGATATTGCAATCATGGAAAAACAGTATCAGGGCAACTGGAATCCATCAATGCTGGCCGATTATTGTTGGACAGTTAAATGAGAAGCCTCAGACACTGAGTACAAACAAAAATCATCAACAAAAAATTTTTAGCTCAGTTGATTTATTGCAAAGTGTCAGCACCTTTATGTGATTAAATGCATTACTTTCAATAAAAGTCAATTTCTTGTTTCTCCAAATTCCTACGTGATACAAGTAGTCTGAAATTATATTTGTGTTCAGCTTCAAGCAGTCTAGCATAATCTAAAAAAATTTCTGAGGAAGCAACACTTTCAAAAAAAATTTGGTGTCCAGTGTAATAACTATGTGGGTAATGAGAATGTCCAGAATTATATTGGATAGGATAACTTTTTTTTATAAGCAGAATAAAGCAGAATTCTTCAGTGTTTAAGCTGATCTCTGAGAGGAGTTAAGAGGAAACTTCCCTTGTGGACAAGATTTTCCTTAACTGTCTACTGTGGGATTTCTTGCACCTTCTTAGGCATCTGGTGCTAGCCAGTGTCAAAAACAGGATACTGTACTAGAAGGACCCCACTAATTTGATCCAGTCTGACAGTTCTTATGTGACAACAACATTGCTTTAAAAAAAAAAACTAGCAAGTTTTAGGCCATGTCTACATGTATGGTGCTTCAGCACCACAGCTGTATTCATACAGCTGTGTCACTGCAGCTTGTTTGGTGAAAATGCTGTGTGCCGACGGGAGAGAGCTCTCCCATCAGCATAATAAAACCACCTTTACAAACAGCAAAAGATATGTTGGTGGGAGAAATGTGCTGTGCACATGAGCATTTATGTCAGTGTAGCATACATTGCTCAGGGGATGGTTTATTCACACCCCTAAGTGACACAAATTATGCTGAAATAGGTTGTAGTGTAGACATAGCCTTATTTTTTACAACCTTTCATCCTTATAGTGCTTCTTATTGATCCTGGTTTCTTTACCCTTTAGATGTCTAGTGATTTAGTTTTTCTGTTAATACATTCTACTAAGAAAATGTTTCCTACAATCTGGTCCAAACTGAATCTAGGGACTGAAGGGAAATTGCTGTGGGTGACGTAACTGATGGATCCATCTATCTTTTTCCCTAGGCCTATGGAATTGTGTGGAAAGCAATTGATCGCAGGACAGGAGAAATAGTTGCTGTCAAGAAGATCTTTGATGCTTTCAGGAACAGAACAGATGCTCAGGTAAGGAATTGTTTTACAACTTTGATCTGAAAGGCATGTGTCGTGAGTTCAGGGGTACTTCCAGGATTCAAGAATTGACCTAGATGGGTAGACCTCTGGAACTTGTTACCATAGAATATTAGAGTTGGAAGAGACCTCAGAAGGTCATCTAGTCCAACCCCCTGCTCAAAGCAGGACTAACCTCAGCTAAATCATCCCAGCGAGGGTTTTGTCGAACCACATCTTAAAAACCTCTAAAGAAGGAGAGCCTACCACCTCCCTAGGTAATCCATTTCAGTGCTTCACTACCCTCCTAGTGACTCATAGACTCATAGGTCAGAAGGGACCAATATGATCATCTAGTCTGACCTCCTGCACAAGGCAGGCCACAAAACCCTACCCTTACACATATATAACAACCCCGAACCCATGACTGAGTTATTGAAATCCTCAAAAGTGAGATTTGAAGACCTCAAGCTGCAGGGACCCATGCCCCACGCTGCGGAGGAAGGCGAAAAACCTTTTCCTAATGTCCAGCCTAGACCTCCCCCACTGCAACTTGAGACCATTGCTCCTTGTTCTGTCATCTCCTACCATTGAGAACAGATTATCTCCATCCTCCTTCGAACCCCCTTTCAGGTAGTTAAAGGCTGCTATCAAATCCCCCCTCATTCTTCTCTTCTGCAGACTAAACAAGCCCAGTTCCCTCAGCCTCTCCTCGTAAGTCTTGTGCTCCAGCCCCCTAATCATTTTCATTGCCCTCCACTGGACTCTCTCCAACTTGTCCACATCCTTTTTGTAGTGGGGGGCCCAAAACTGGACACAATACTCCAAATGCAGCCTCACCAATGCCAAATAGAGAGGAATAATCACTTCCCCTGATCTGCTGGCAATGCTTCTACTAATGCAGCCACACAATATTAAGGGCAAGAGCTTAGTAAGCAATTTTATATTTATATTTGTAATAATCTCACTCTTTACAGTTACACTAGTTAGGATGTGTGTCATGATGTAACTAACCACTGACTGGCTGATGTTAAGAAGGAAATTCCTCCATAAACATGTAAATATTTTCATGTTATCAAGCAATTAAATTTTTCCTAGTCTGATCTACACATGTGGCATTCCACTCCTTAATAAACGTGTTTTAACCATGACACTGGGCAGTCATTTCCTCTTCCATCTATTATCTTACTGCTATGATAGAAAATGTTTTTGTTTATTTCTAGAGAACATTCCGGGAAATTATGTTCCTGCAGGTAAGTAACACCTATCTTCTGCCCTCTGATGTGTCCTTTACTCTTCTTTGTATCTCTTCCAGCCAGCATCTGCTTCTTTCCTTCTCATCCTTTAGTTATAGTTAGGGCCCTACCAAATTCATGATCCATTTTGGTCAATTTCCTGGTCCTAGGATTTTTAAAATTTTCAATTCATGGTTTCAGATATTTACAGTTGAAATTTCACAGTGTTATAACTATGAGGGTCCTGACCCAAAAGAGGGTTGTGAGGGTGTCGCAAGGCTATTGTAGGGGGTCATGGTATTGCCACCCTTACTTCTGCGCTGCTGCTAATGAACATGCTGCCTTCAGAACTGGGCAGCTGGACGTGTTTTTCGCTGCTGTAAATTTGGTAGTCATGGTGCAGTGGCTACTGCCACCACCTCCTGTTGTGTCTCAGTCATACTTTTCAGTGTTGTCCATCTCAGCAGTAGCAAGCAGTCTTCCCATGACTAGTCAAAAGCCTCTGGTGGTGTTCCTCCTAGAATGAGTCTTTTATCTTCTTTCTTTAGCTATGCTCCTGTCATTGTTTCTAATCTGTAGTCTCTCTCTAACCCACCTTCTTTCTTCCCTTTTCCAGATGGTATGACCTGCCCATAGCCAATCCTTGGTTTTAGCTTTTGTGCATTTCATGAGATGCTCTGATAGGGAGGTCATGCTGTCAGGGTTGGAAGTCCTTGTCTGGGGAAGGAGCGCATGTGTGCTCAAGATCAGAGACCATGGTTTGGTAGGGAAGAAGGTGAAAGATGTTTCTTACCTCACTGGAGAGAGAGGAAATCTGATCGCTTGAAATAACCGAAACTTGATATAATCCAGTATTTTAAGGATCAATTCTATACATAGATTCGAATTCTAGAAGGGACCATTGTGATTATTTATTCTCACTTCCTGTATAATACAGGCCATAGAACCACTCCCAAATAATACCTAGAAAAACATCCAATCTTGATTTAAAAATTGTCAGTGATGAAGCATCCACCACAACCCATGGTAAATTGTTCCAATGGTTAACTACCCTTACTGTCAAAAATTTATGCCTTATTTCCAGTTGGAATTTGTCTAGTTTCAACTTCCAGCCATTGGATCATGTTATATCTTTCTCTGCTAGACTGAAGAGCCCATTATTAAATATTTGTTCCCCATGTAGGAGCTTGCAGACTGTAATCAGGTCACACTCCTTAACCTACTCTTTGTTAGACTCAAAGAGCTCAGTCAATTTAGCTTACCACTATAGGGCATGTTTTCTAATCCTTTCATCATTCTTGTAGTACACTAGCATAATTAATCATACAATAAACAATTACATTAAGTCTCAGCGACATTAAAATAAATTCTGCAAGAATTTGGCCAGCCAGCCACCTACCTATTGCCTTCATCATTTTATGAAGCGTACCTTCTGCAGAGACACTATCAAACAGAACTGATGTTCATTTTTAATAGTGATGATGATTAACTGTTGGAAGAAACTCCCAAGAGAAGTGTATTCTCCATCTCTTGATGTCCAGATCAATACTAGATGCCTTTCTGGAAGATGCATGTTAGTCAAAACAAGGTTTTGGACTCAATACAGGGGTAACTTGATGAAATTCTATGTCCTATATAATACAGGTTGTCAGACTAGATACTGTAATGATTCCTTCTAGCCTGAATCTGTTAAACTAATTATTGTTGATGCAAGTAGTGACCCCTATATTAAAGTTGCTTAACTCTTCCCTTGATAACCCCTTATTTGCAGTTGCGTATATCTTTGCTAAATTTAAACTGTTTGGGTTGCAGTTTTGCATGCTTTGGCTTTACCTCAGGTTGGATTTTTTTTTAAAACTTTCAGTACAAATGATGCAGCCATTTTTAAGACTAAGATAAGAAGGTGGCAGGAAATAGGAATATTTTCCAGCATTAACCACTTTCTCTGACCAGTTTTTGGAGAGCTCAGACACTTCAAAACTTTAGAACAGGAACCTGAAATTTAGCCGGGGGATAATTGTTGGGTCAGAGGTGTGCTTTTTGGTATTCCTGCAAAAATGTGTTCAGATCTTCCAGTGTAATAAATGTGGAGAAATTGCCATTCACACTTGCACACTAGAACTTGTTGAGGGGTTGGTGCTTAATTTTCTGAACGTCTAATCTGAACTGTGCATGCCCCACTGCATCATTGAGCTTCTGACATTATTCTGAAGTGAGCATACAGAACTGACTCTCTGGATGAGAAACAGAAAATGGTGTAGTTAATGTTACAGAAATTGGAAGATGTATAATGAATTAGTCGGGACTGTTGGAAGAGAAAGGATGGTCTTATGGTTAAGGCAGTTAGTTGACATTTCCTCTTGAAAACTGAATTCTGCCCTAGTTCTGCCTCAGACTTCATATGTGATGGTGGGAAAGTAATTTAAACCAAAATTTTTACTGCTATTGTTATTTTGGGTGGCCAGTTTGAAATGCCTACAACCTAATTTTGAGAAGTACAGCACACTCACAAATGCAGTTAAAGGCAATGAGCACTACAATGGCTCAGCACCTCTGAAAAATCAGGCCCTAGTTGTCTTCAGTGAGTTATCTGGTCATTGAGGCACCCAAAATTATTGGTCACTTCTGAAAACGTTAGCCTCAACCTCTGTATGCCTCAGTTCAACATCAGTAAAACAGGAATAATAGCATCATCCACTTCATAGGGATGTTATGCAGATACATTCACTGATGTTTCTGCGGCACTCATATTATAATGATGAGCACTATTAAAAAAGAAATTAAAATTCTGTCTTTACTGCGAAGTTTGGATTGCGACTGCTAATTAAGAAATGGGGCCATATATTGAATGATCAGGAAAAACGAGATTCTAATGCAAATTGTTAACAGTGACATCAGCGATGTTACGGCAAAATAACTTCACAAATTCATGGGAAGTATGACAGTGAGCCATGCTGATGTGTTGATACAATTGATACAAAAGCAAGTGAAGTCACTGTTAAGGCTTTCCATTACAGTGTGAGTTTAATGAAGTTGGGGTCTGGATTGCTTTTGGGTAGTTATTGACATGGAAGTGAAAGCCTTATGGAGCACAGTAGTGCATTATCAAACACTATGATATGTTTAGACATATGCTGTGCAATCCCTTTCACCTTCGTAATGTCTACAAGTCATTCCTCTTAACTTCTTATTTCCATGCATTTAAAGTTTTCGATGGATGGGGTGTGTCCTGCTGCAACCTTCACTGTCACTAAATATAGTTTTTGTTTGCTGACAATAATGATGGTAATGATTAATGTTTATATATGAGGCACCATTATCATCACATTTCTATAATCAAAATAGTTCTTTGCTTTAAGTACTATATGTGTGGATTAATGTGAATGTTCAGGTTTTGCAGTTATTTTGTGAGTAATGCTTTTTGGTACTAACATGTGGGTATGAGTAACCTCAGAGACAGGAGTGAGGGTTGTGTGGCATAAGTGGCAACTCATACTACAGAGCAAGCTAAGCTTATTATTTATTCCCTAAAACACATCTGTGTTTTAATAGAGACACAATGAAGGCAATAACCTCCTGGTGTTTATTTTGTAGTGTAATCTTATATACAATAGATTATTGTCTTCCACTATTGGATTTGTAAATGAAGTCACTTGACTCTGACAATTGACTTATTTCCCTGCAGGAATTTGGAGAACATCCGAATATCATCAAGCTGCTTAATGTCATCCGAGCTCAGAATGACAGGGATATTTACCTGGTTTTCGAATCTATGGGTGAGATCCACCACTGCTTCAGCAATTTACATTCTTTCTCTGTAAAGAGTGAATTTCAGTCACTACTTTGAAAGTAGCAGAATAGAAAGATTCATGTAATGAGATAAATGTGAACATCAGTGTAGGTAGATGGAAGAGTAAACCAGGGATTGTGGTGAAGTTAGTAGTGAAGCAATTGCATGGGAACTGATTTGGAAGAGGGGCAATGGAAGGGATGAAGTCATATAGAAAGGAAGGGAATGGGTGTTTAGGTGCAATTTTGGGGTAACAAGAGGAGATGGTGGGACAGTAAAACGAGTTGAGAGGAGAAATGAATGAGTGACCATAGATCAAAGGAGGAAGTGTTGAATGGATGTATGTAATGTAGGATGTGAGTGAACCAACAAATCCCATTGTAACTTTTCAGTTACTATCTAGTCTCTGCTTTGAGTGAAGAGGTATCAATGCTTTTCCCTGCCCTATGTGATGGTGCTGCAATAGCTCAGGACATAGGGATATAAGAGAGAGAACTTTTTCAACTGCTGGCTTGTTGAGCTCCTGTTTAAAATGAACTAGAGAGGTTAGAGTTTGGAGAATAGACTTGATGCCCTAGCTTTGGGTCTCTTTCACCCCCAACCAGTTATTCTCTAATGTTCTATGTTACAGAAACAGATTTACATGCTGTGATCAAGAAGGGGAATTTGCTGAAAGATATCCACAAGTGTTACATCCTCTATCAACTCCTAAAGGCCACGAAATTCATCCATTCAGGGAGTGTCATTCATAGAGACCAGAAGGTGCATTTGCATTCACTAGTCCTTACCTAAAGGGAAAGATTTGTCCTTCACTCAAGAATGGAGTTAAATGATATATGCAGAGGGATGAAGGGAGTGAAGAGAAAGATAATGATCATAGTATCACATGACCTCTAGTGCGTCATACATACCTCATTTCTCAGTTTCCTAATGCCCTTAAAAGCATTTTGTGCCAGGGTACCAGTCCAGCCAGACATGGATATTTTATTTCCTTCCCCTCTGCCCTATACGGAAAATAAAGAAGTTCTTGTAAATATGTTTGTATTCAACTACAGCCGTCAAATATCCTGCTGGATGCAGACTGCTTTGTTAAGCTTTGTGATTTTGGACTGGCCCGCTCCCTGTGTCAGATCCATGAGGACCAAGGCAACCCAGCATTGACAGAGTATGTGGCAACACGCTGGTACCGAGCACCGGAGATCCTGCTTTCCTCTCGTAGGTAATTAAAAGACTGGGAAACAAGCTGCTTGATGTCTCTGAGATGGGCTATTCTGATACGGTTTGGGAACCCAATTTTGATGGTATTACACCCTTGAAACACTGTCAAGAAAACTTAACAGTTGAGGTGAAAATCTTATAGTCCACCCTTACCACAAACACCAACACATGAATGCCCCTGACCTCAGTTCATCTTTACAAATGTAACCGTACACACCGGAACTTCTGTCTCTACACTGGTCTCTTGCACACCAGGCAGCCATGCATTCGCCTGCTCTCAGCCCCCACCATTCACTTGACATTCATCCAGTTCATCCTCATACTGCAAAATTAATCTTTTCTCTTAGAATCATAGAATATTAGAGTTGGAAGGGATCTCAGGAGGTCATCTAGTCCAGCCCCCTGCTCAAAGCAGGACTAACCTCAGCTAAATATAAAATATATTACCTTTATAAAACTTTGTAATCTGCCTCAGCCCTGCTTTTCAAGTCTGGCCTTAAGTGTTCCCCAATAACAAGCTTTTCTCCTAACTGCTCCACTTGAAACACTGCTTCCCCAGTCCCTGTGGAGGGGCTCTGGGGCTTTGCTGTGTCCATTGTCTTGCTTCAGGAGAAGCCACTGAAGCTGATAAGATTTTTTATTTAATTTTTTTTTTAAATCCAACCCAGGACTGAATAAGAACAGGGTGTCATCTTTTCCCTTCACTTGGCCTAGGAGTAGGACTGCTGGAGCTGAGTGAAAGCTTTTCACTCCTAGAAGCTGGCTGTATGGCAGGAGAGCTTTGAGCCTAACTTCAGCCCACTTTAAGTGAGGAGAAAACAAGACTAGCCCAAGGAGTGGATGCCTAGAGGAGCTGTTGATCTTCAGTCCATTCATGGACCATAACAATTTAGCTGAGGCTGTTACATTTCTTCGTCCACGTGCTTTGCTGCTGAAGGAAGGCAGAGTAATTGGAGTTCCTGTTCAGTAATGTGATGCCTTTGAACACACAGTTGAATATTATGGCAGCCTTTCTTTGCAAACTCCTATCTAATACACTGCCCACTTTAGGTATTACATCACATGGTGATGGACTCAGTAAAAGAAGTTTTTTCCTTTCCACTAAGGATATGTGTTTCAGATTTTCTCACAATGTGTATTAGATGCATTTGATCCATGTTAAATCTCATTTTGCTATTTTCTGCCCATATTTCTTTCCACTAGTGTTTATTGCTTCTCCTAGTTTAGTACTCTCTGTGAATTTTAATAACCCTCTTCTATGGGATTAATTCATACAGTCATAGATTTCAGGGCCGGAAGGGATGAGTTGGATCATGTAATCTGACTTCCTGAGTAACACAGACAAGAGTACTTACCAAAATAATTTGTTTGAAATAGAGCATATCTTAAAAAAAAATCCAATCTTGATGTAAAAAGTACCAGTGATGGAGAATTCACCACAACATTTGATAAATTTTCCAATTGTTGATTACCCTCACTGTTAAAAATTTACAACTTATTTCCAGTTTGAATTTGTTTAGTTTCAACTTCCAACCATTGGATCTTGTTACACCTTTGTTTGCAAAATTGAATGGTCCATTATCAATTATTTGTTCCTCATGTAGGTACTTACAGACTCTGATCAACTCACACCTTAATCTTCTCTTAGTTAAATTAAATAGATAGCAACAGACTCAAGGAGTGCAATAAGGCATGTTTTCCAATTTTTTAATAATTCTTGTGGCTTTCCTCTGAATCTCTCCAAACTATCATCCTCCTTCTTGAATTTTAAACACCAGAACTTGATCCAATATTCCAGTAGTGGTCAGACCAGTGCCAAATACATAGGAGAAATAACCTCTCTACTCTTACTCAAGATTCCCCTGTTTATATATCCAAGGATTGTATAAGTGCTTTTGGCCATAGTGTAACACTGGGGGCTCATGTTCTGTTGATTATCCACCATGACCCCCAAACCCTTTTCAGGGTCAGCTTCTCATGATAGAGTTCCTCATCTTGTATGTTCTTGTTCCTAGAAGTATACATTTTCACTTGGCCATATTAAAATGCAGATTGTTTGCTTGTGCCCTGCTTGCAAAGCGATCTGGATTACTTGGTGTCAGTGACCTGTGTATGTAATTTCAAGCACCAGACTTAACACCAACCGTGTCGGTCCCCCAAACTTGATATGCTGTCATACAAACCATCACTTCTGTTTAGGTTCTGCAAGCCAAATTTTAATCTATGTGGAGGCATGATATCCCTCCTAATTTGAATTAATTATTGTTAGATTTCATGAGACATAGTATCAAATCCTGTATTAAAATCTAAAACAATCACATCCACTGCATTCCCTTTATCCACAAATTTTGTAATTATAGCAACAACCTAAAAAGGCTAGTGTTTGTCTGGGAAGATTTGTTCTTCATAAACTCCTCCTGTGCTATCTCCAAGTGCTTCTTTCTTTTAATATTTTAGTTATTTTTTATTAAGCATAGAAGTTAAATGCCAGGCTTGCTTTTCTTTTGTCTTCATTATGCAAAAGCTAGTTGTTTAAATAATTAAACATGTTGGGTTAAGGAGTATGAATGTTGACAAACTCTTGTGTCATTCTGCTCATTTACTCTGCTTAAGTAATTTTAACTGATTTCTGTATATTTAAGATCCCAAGTGGTTTTGTTGTTGACCATACCACTTCAGTTCCTAGAAATCAGCTTGTCTTGATTTTCAGTCATATGAAGAGTACACCTGGTTTATCTAGTTACTATCTGGACCTTTTAATTTTGTAATGAACTTCCTCTGACAGCTTATTTCAAATAGGCCCTTACAAGATATCCCTCAATTGATTGCCACCTCCATATTTTCTTTCTCTAGCTTCTCTTATAGTAACAGCACATTAGCACAATGTCTCCTCTGGGGCAATTGGACAGGTTTGTTTTCCTTGCAGGATGTGCAGACATAGAAAGTGGTGTCAGGATTACAAAAGCATATAGGGTTGTCCTGAGTTCTCTATTCTGTCTTGCAGCTACACAAAGGGTGTGGACATGTGGAGCATTGGCTGTATTCTGGGGGAGATGCTGCTTGGAAAACCTCTTTTCCCTGGAACATCCACAGTGAATCAGATAGAACAGATCTTGAGTGTCATTCCTGCCCCATCACAGGAAGGTGAGACTTTTCCATGAAGGGAAATATGTAATGAAAAGCGATAGGAAGGCTGAAAAGAGAGCAGCCCAGTTGCATGCCACTTTATTCTTGCTGTCTCTCAGGAACTCAGAAGACTGAATGGTGGAATGTTGGGGACAGTGTGGAATACAAAACCTTAGGTGATCAGATACATGCTGCTTCTAGTATGCATGGATGTGGTTGAGGACAGAAATATATTTAGGTGATTGATGTAATATGTCAGTCAGGCTCCCTGGCCTGGTCTGGTCACCTGAACACAGAACTGGGAGGCTGAAATTTATAGATTTTAAGGCCAGAATGGATTATTGTGATCATCTGGGCTGACCACTTGCATAACACAGGCTATAACATTTCACCCAGGAATTCTTGCATCAAGTCCATATGTTATAGTTGAGCTAGAGGATAGTTTTCTAGAGAGAGATCCAGTGTTGGTTTAAAGACTTCCAAGTGCTAGAGACTTGACCACATCTTTTGGCAAACTGTTCCAATGGTTAATTACACTCCCTGGGGTTTGTCTATATGAATAGTTGTTAAATTTACAGTGCAATAGTGTGCCATGCATTAACTGGCTGTGTGGATCCTACTACCACACACTAAAAGTTTCATGGTGCACTTTGATCTGTTCCACTTTGAAATGGGGGTAGGTCAAAGTGCACTGTGGAACATCTAGTGCACTAATAGTTGGGTCCATACAGTGAGTTAACACACATGCTTGCTGTGCACTGTAGACTTACACCTGAGCCTGCCATCCACTTACTGGTCATGTAGACAAGCCCACTGTTTAAAAAAAAATCAGCACCTTATTTCTAGTCAGAATTCTTCTAGCTTCAGTTTGCAATTTTATTATGTTTTTAATCTAGCAGAAAAAAGTCCTCTACTATCAGAAATATTTTCCTCCATGTAGAAATTCCAGGGTTATAAACCCTGCTCTTCTGCCTACTATCTCTAGAGCACCTGCTGTGGTATACAGGAATTGGTTTCTCAACTTTCCTTCTGTGAAATGGGAATCTTATTTATTGTACCTCAAAAGGTGCTGCTAGGCAATGTTCATTAATGTATGTAAAGCAATTGAGATCCTATCTTGGAAAGCATTAGAGATGGATAAAATACTATTGAATCTTCTCTACCCAGATTAATTCTTTAGGTTCAAATTCAAGATTTCCAGTCAAAAACTGCATGACTGTGGGAATCCAACCCATGACATTCACTAGATCGGTTTTCTGTTGCAGATATTTTAGCTATCCAGTCGGACTACAGAGCTTCTGTTATTAATCGCATAAGCTCCAGGTAAGCCTTTTATATTGGGTCACTAGCAGAAAGCAACAGACATTGATATAATGTGGGAATAAGCTTAGCAACTAGCTGGCAGGGATCCCCCTCTCTCTGCAAACTCACTTATTCATCCTCAAGTCAGGGACATTACATAGAAACAATAACTGAAACCAAAACCAGTAACCGATCATCACTGAGGACTAATATTAAAGCTAACTTGACAAGCTTTTTACTTGCCATTGCCCAAATTCCAGGCTTTTATGGTATGATGCTGTCAAAAGCAGAACATTTTCTTGTATTCTTTGCTGGTTATGCTGTTGGGGATAGTTTCCAATTTATGAAAAGTTTATTTATTTTTATTAGAAGGATAATTTCTCTTAGAGACAAAGCTCACATTAAAAAGCATTCTTATAGTTTAAGACAGAGGACTCAAGACTCCACCCTTGTAGTAAGCAAAATTTCAATTTTATTACTGCTTATTAAAAACAAGCAATAAAAAAGCAGATCGTCTTACAATACCACACTGCACTTCTTTAGCTCACAAATTGCACTGAAAAATCAACCAAAGTGCACATTATGGAGTGTTTTACCTTTCCTTTAGTTAATTGCATTTATTATTTTAGTTACAGGAACAGGTTTAACTTAGGCAAAAGTTTTTTTTGTTTGTTTTTTAAAGAAAAATGTTAAAACTTAGCAGTTAGTTACTTGACATTTTCTTTAAACTGCTGGGGTTTTCAGATAACTTGGTACATTTTACATGATTTTCAGCTGGATTTTAGGTGGACTGTCCTAGATATTGTTGCATTTATGCTTTTAATATGACTGTGGAGTAATACTTAATTTCTGTGCAGATGTAGACCCAGATATAAGGTGAGATACCCATCTGGAGATTTAAGATGGGATCTTACAATTTCTTAGTTTGGCTTCACAGTTCTTGTTCCCTGGACTAATTTTTGGTTCTAGGTGCATGGCTAGTCTCCTTTGGACTTAATCCTCTGCAGGAATTGGCAGACACTTTTGTATGTCCTAAACAATCCTCTTTTAGATACAGGTGTTCTTTGACTTTGAGGTAATTCTACCTCTCACTGAAGTATTGAGTTGTCAGTTCTCAGCTTCTGAACAAGATCTCAGAAGAATCATAGATTCAGTTGGAAGGGACCTCAGGAGGTCATCTAGTCCAACCCTCTGCTCAAAGCAGGACCAACCCCCACTAAATCATCCCAGCCAGGGCTTTGTCCTGAAGAACTTTTAACTTCCATCCTGGCTGTCTTCCTGAATATTCTTTGTAAATACATACCGGATAGTCCAGTTGCTGGATTTAAAATCTGTTAATCTTAACCTTACACTTACATTCTGGTTTTTTTCCTTCTTTTTCTCTTCTTTTTTCGTTTTTTTTCTCTCCAGGAGACTTCTGCTTCAGTCCTTTTGGAACCAGCTCTTTTCTTTTCCACTTTCCCCAAAACATAACATTATTCAGAATAGATAAGGATCTTTTAAAAAGGCTCTTTAGTTTTTTTGTTTTTTTTTTGGAGAGAGAGCTATAAATGGCTCTCTTATTTAAGAACATTTTGGTTACCATATTTTTTATAGGACAATTTGATACTTTGTTTTTGTTAAAACTCAGTGCAGTCACATTCATTCTATTTGACTAAGCTAAAATTATACTTTGTTTTCACACTTTTTTCCTCAACACTATGCATTTGTGCCAACAACCCTCATGTCATTTGTAGTCACTTAATCTAAAATAAGTATCACCTCCTCTGTCTTTTAGGCTTCTCCCCTTCTCTTCACAGTCCTTTGCAACACCTTAATGGGAGAGAACACCTCTATCCTTGACCTTCTTGACTGATATTTTGGGTGGGAGTTGAATTCAGGAAATCCTTAATACAACAAGTGCTGAAGGAGAATAAGGGGGTGTTTAGGGCCCAACAAGGGATAAGCTGTTAATAAAATCCTTGCTTAGTGTTGCAACATTAAATGTGTTTTGGGGTTTGGGTCAAGTTATTGCTGGTTTACTCCAGTAACAATCACCATTGAAAACATTTAAACATCTTGTTCGGCACACAGGAAGACAAAAAAAAGTTAAAAGCATTTAAAACTAAAAAAAATTAAGTAAGGCTTTTATTTAAGTAGTTTCCTTTATTCCCTTTCTCTTTCACTGTATAGTCTTTTATAGTGGAAGATTCCCTGCTTGAAAGTCTTAGGTCATATTAAAGATGGTATTAGCTGTCTCTTTTTGGAAAAAAAGAGGTAAAGTTGGTTTTGAGTAGTTGTTGAAGTCTAATCTTTTCTTTAAGACAAAGCCAGACAACTCACTGAAAAAGGAAGAGAAAAGATCAGCAAAGATAGAAAATGCAGCTTCTGTCTTTAACGCTTTCTTTCCTTTGCGGTCTAGGTGCTGGGAAATGATAAGCCCAATATATGGTCTTATCAGCCACCCTAAATCCTAGTAAATTTTTGCCAGCATTGGGCTGTTTAGGACATTGCTTTTAACTGCCTCCCTGGTCACGGCAGTATTGCAAAAGATGGAGCTTTCTTGGATGCTAAATCAGACGCTTATCAGACAAAAAAGGGCAAAAAAGATAAAGAGGAGAAAAAGGATGGAGAAGGAAAATGATACTCCAGGGAGGAGGTGACAGCTCGAACCCAGAGAGCAGATTCCAGGTGGTGGTCAAAGATTTAGTTGAAACGGGTGGATGGAGTGAAGTCATCTGGCTTGATCTGGTCAGACACCTTTCAAGATCAGGACAACAAAGTCTCAGTGGTGTCTTGATGGATCACAGGACACTATGACAGTGGTAGCAGCTATAGTGGGGAAACTTGCTTCTCCTAATTCACCCATCATCATGCTGTTTTTGTAGTCTGTCTGGCCCCAGATAAATGATTTCCAAAAAGGGATGGCAACTACATCCCACTGAAACTAACCAGTTTAAACACTCACGCTATTTCAACTATAAATATTTCCGTCCATTTTAAAAATCTTTTATCTGATTGTCATGCCAACCCACAACACTTCCAGGAACTTGAGGACCTCTTGTTCTACTCCTTTAACTTAAACAATCCCATGTGTCTCTGAATTTTGCTTGCTTTCATAAATAGTTTTGTATGATGCACTGAATTGGCCTCAGTTCCTCTTCCTGCTAATTGGATATTGCTAACTAGTCACCTTGAGTGGGATCCACACACAAGGACTCAAAGAGGAAGGAAGAGATACTTACCTTACAGTAACTGTGGTTCTTAAAGATATTTTTTTCATGTGATCCCATGACTCACCCTCCATTCCTCTTTGAGTCTTATCCCTATTGGGAACTGAAAGGCGGTTGTAGAGACTCAAAGATATGCAGGTTGCAGACACCCCCCCAACAGACACTGCGGCCTAAAATGCTAATCTCTCATTCATGAGGTGCACGTGTACCTTGGAAGGGATCCACACAGATAAAACACCTCAAACCGCAGTTATTGTAAGTAGCTGTTCTTTTGATGTGCAACTTTAACACTGATCACTGTGTATCTGTCTCAACAGCCAACATCGAAGTATCACACTCATTGTCATGTATAATGTCAATCATTATATTCAGTGAACACCAGAACCACTATATACTGACTATCCTTTCACCCATAAAAGCAGAGAAATAAATCCCTTTCCAGGCGATTTGACAGTCCCGGCTCTGCCACTTACTTCAGTGGCTACAGCAGTCCAATCCACTTGTGGGCTGGGAGAAGCAGGGAGGGACCTGGGCCCGCCCACTTCTCCAGGTCCTGACCCAGGGACCCAGTGTTCAGTGACCTTGCACTGCCTCTTCCCCAATTTCCCTGGGCCACTTCTCTGCAGCACCATTGTATCAGAGCCTCTTACACAGAGCCCCAGCAGTCCGCCATTACTCTGTCCAGCATGCTGCCTTCCTTCAGCCAGTAGAGCAGTCAGCCTTCCCTCCTTGAGCTCCTGGGAGTGACTGCTCCTGCTTGGCTTGCAACTCCCTTTTATAACAGACTCCTGAGCCCTGATTGGTTATCCCACAGGTCCTTCCCGTTGGCTGCTGCTCCAAGAGCTCTTGACTCCTTTCTAGCCAGTTCAGGGTAGCAGCCCCGCCACACACCCTGCCCCTCAAGCATGCCATCCTCGGGGGTATGGATGTCTCCTGCTCTGCGATATGCAGTGATGACCTCTCTGGGTCTCTTGCTGCTTCTCAGTGTCCTTTTAGTGCAGGTACACCTCCTTCTCTTTCAGCGCAATTCACAGGGCTTGTTCAGTAGCTACCAACTTCCACTGTAGTTCTTCTGTCTGGCTCACCAACCCCTTCTCCAGGGGTCTGGGTTCCTTCCTCTGCCTCTTCAGCTTCTATGTGGGTTTCCTTATCTACCTGTGCCCTGTCTGTCCCAGTCATTTTATCCACCGTCTCATAGACTCATAGACTCATAGACTCATAGGTCAGAAGGGACCAATATGATCATCTAGTCTGACCTCCCGCACAAGGCAGGCCACAAAACCCTACCCATACACATTTATAACAACCCCGAACCCATGAC
>ML675632.1:18823730-18959572 GCA_007922155.1 Mesoclemmys tuberculata | reverse complement strand
ACTTATCAAGCTTAGTCTTAAAGCCAGATAAGTCATTTGCCCCCACTACTTCCCTCGGAAGGCTATTCCAGAACTTCACTCCCCTAATGGTTAGAAACCTTCGTCTAATTTCTAGTCTAAATTTCCTAATATCCAATTTGTACCCATTCGTCCTCGTGCCTTTTTGCCCCCTGCTGTTTGGGGAGATAACTCTCAGCTAGGCCCTCTATCCTCACTGACCCATTCCTCTGGTCAGTCTCTGATTTGGCCTAGATCTCAGGCATCCCTTTCCTAGCCTGCCTTTGTTTCAGGGGACAATGCCATTTTAAATGGCCCTGCCTCTGGCACTGGAAGCATCTCTTAGGTCTCCTCTTGGCCACAGGCCTCCCTTGCTCAGCCCCTTCCCCTGGACTGGCTTTTTCTCTCCTGTTCTTATCTGGGGATTCCCTCCTTAAGTGCCCTTCTAGCCCCCAGACCCAACATACCCACCCTCACCCTGTTTTCTTCACAGGGGGCTTCTCAAGGGCTTTTTTTCCTGCCCTTTGTGGGTGAGGCTTCCACCATCCCCTCCAGTAGGGGCAGCCCTTCTGCAGATGACCCTGCTAGTCACACAGATAGCAATACTTTGGTTGGGCTTTCTGCTGCCAGACCTTGGGTCTTCCCATGTGCCTCCAACCCTAATGGCCTTTTTCTTCTTCTCCTTACCGGCTCCAAACTAAGAATTGCTGCTACCCTACAACCCCGAAAATTCTGTTGTAGATGCCGGTTCACCTCCCATAGTCTCTGCTGAAGCAGGTTCTGGATTTACCCTGACTTGTTTGTCATTCCCCTTTGCTAGGGTTGACCAGTCCAGAGTCGAACTCTGGAAGGTTTTGCTTCCCTTGGCAAAAAGTGCCTTTGCATACTGTGGCTCCATTCTTTTGGCCCTGTTCAGTCTCTTGCCTACTAAGCTGTGTGCTTGTTCCCCATGGTCTGCTGTCTTGCCCCTTGTATCAGGGATGACTATGTGCCTGAATTCTCCGTCACTAGTGACGGGCTTGCAGCACTCACCACCGGACAGGAACCTCCTGCTGGTGGTCTGGGAATTGGCTCAAGCAATTGCCCTGTCCATGGACTGTGCTCCGTCACTCTTCCCCGGGGTTCCCTGGTAGTCCTTCTCACTGCTGTCAGGACCCACAGTGTCTTCTTCCGGACTCGGCCGTCCAGCCAAGCCCCAACCCATGTTTTTCCCCTCCCCTTCCAGGGGATTCAACAGTCTTGGCTCCACCACTTACTTCAGTGGCCGCCACAACCTACCCCCACTCCACTGGTGGTCTGGGGGAAGCGGGGAAGGATCCGGGCCCACCCACTTCTCCGGGACCTGGCCCAGGGACCCTGTGTGCAGCGACCTTGCACCACCTCTTTCCCCAACTCCTTAACAGACTTCCCTGGGCCACTCTCCCGCAGCTCCAGTACCTCTTCTGCCCTTGTATCAGGTCCTCCAGCTCATGCAGAGCCCCAGCAGTCGACCACTACTCTGTCCAGCGTGCTGCCTTCCTTTAGCCTGCAGGGTAGCCAGCCTTCCTTCCCTGAGCTCCTGGGAGTGACTGCTCCTGCTCGGCTTGCAACTCCCTTTTATATCAGGCTCCTGGGCCCTGATTGGTTATCCTGCAGCCCCTTTCCATTGACAGCCATTCCAAGGGCCCTCTTGACCCCTTCCTAGCCAGTGCGGGGTAGCCACTCCGCCACAGAGACCTTACAAAAAGCTAGTTATTTGAGCATAACAGTGTGTTCCTGGGTCATGACTCACTTCTTGGGTGTGAAATCTGGGGTTAGGAGTTACCTCCATGAAATTTCCAGGGTAGAGATACAGGGTTTTGCAGTGAAATTCGGCACTGGGAACTACAACTTTTTTTTCTTGCCTTTCAGACGACGAGTGACAATTGAGGAGATTTTACCCTCCTCTACCCCCCCCTCATGCCGTGGACCTTCTAAAGAGGCTCTTAGTATTTAACCCTGATAAACGGCTGACAGCAGAAGAGGCCCTGCAACATCCCTATGTGAAGAGGTGAGGGTAATGCCAATGTGCAATTTCCCAGCCCTCTCTCCCCTCCAAGCCTTCTGTGCGGCTGCTACTGGCACAAGTTTCCCTTCTGCCATCTGAAAAAGTGAAGGTAGTTTTCAATCTCTTTTCTCCTCCTCGTCATGTGAAAAGGTGAGGATGAGGGTGACTCTGATATGTGAAATTTCCCACACTCACTTCCATATGTGAAAAGGTAGGGCTATAAATATATATATAATATAGTGCGATTCTTCTTTTGGGTAGAACCCTCTCTCTCAATGGTTTCTGATGTGTGTCAATCTTTGATGTATAATGGGAATACCATTAACACCAGTAAACCTGGAAAAGAGGTCTTGTCAAACAAACTTGTTCACATTTTTATGAGATTACATGTTTAGTTGTTAAAGGTAATTGTGCAGATGAAAGATATTTAGGCCTGAATTCACAAAAAGGAGTTAAATGCGTAAGGCCCTAGTTTAAATGCCTAAGGCCCGGTTTTGGCAGCACTGTAATGCATCCCTGCCCTCCCAACAAACCCTGTAGGTGCCTAAATTCACTCGGCACCTACGTTTTTGAAGTAAAAGTTTCCTTGGTGCATGTGTTTCTGCCTCTAGTTCATCTGCACTGCTGCCTCCTTCCAGGCACCTAGATGCCTATCTCTCAGATAAACCCCACAGCAATTCCCAGACCGGGGAAGATAGGTGTTTGGCCATTGAAGTTCTGTGTGGGGCCTGATCCAGTAGATATGATTAGAGGCTGCTTATCAGATCAGGCCTCTCAAGTGAGTTCACACAAAATATTTGGGGGGCAAAGAGGAGGAAGACTTCCTTCATAACTTCTAGTCCAGGGGCTAGGACACTCACCTGGGATGGGGGAAACCCCAGGTTCATGTCCCTCCTCCTTATAGGGGAGAAAAGATTTGAACTAGGATCAATGATGTTCAATATTTTTAGCAAAGATCAGGAAGTAAATATAAAATAATTGCTGATAAAATTTGCAGCTGGTAAAGATTGGCAGTATGATAAATGCAAGGTTCTATATCTAGAAACAAAGAATGCAGGCCAAGCTGGCAGAATGCAGGGCTGTATCCTGGACAGCACTGCTTCTGAAAAGTATTTATGGGGTCATAGAGAACAAGCAACTCAACAAAAAGTTCCAGTGCAGTGCTGTGAAAAAAAGGGCTAATGTGATCCTTGGATGTACACATAGGAGCAGGAGCAGAAATGTGATTTTTTTCTACCTTTGTATATAGCATTGGTGAGCTTGATAGTGGAAAACTTTGTCCAGTTTTGGAGACTTGTTTTACAAAGGAATGTCAAAAAACTGGACAGGGTACAGAGAGGAGCTAAAAAAATTATTTGAGTGGTGGAAAATGTCTTACAGTGAGAGTCTTAGAGTTCAATCCATTTAATTTATCAAAAAGATTGAGTTGACTTGATTATGGTATATAAGTACTTTTTAGAGGAGAAAATATTGGATTCTAAAGAGTTCTTTTAATGTGGTGAAAAAAAGCATAACAAAAACCAATGGCTGAAAGCTGAAGCCAAACATACTCAAATTAAAACTTAGACATAAATTTTTAACAGTGAGGATCATTAGCTATTGGAGCAAACTCCCAAGGGAAGTGGTGGATTCTTAATCTCTTGAAGTCTTCAGATCAAGACTAGATGATTATCTGGCAGATATTTGAGTGCTGTCCCTGTGAATACTCCACTTCAGGTGTCGGTGTATCCTGGGACCATCGACTGGAGATTTTTGCAGTAGTGCCTGTCCGGGCTGTGCATGCGCAGTGGGTGTTTCGTGGTGCTGTTGGTGCCTCAACTGCCACTCACAGCCTGACCCCTCAGTTCCTTTTCAACCATCCTTGGCCTGAAGCAGAGTTCCGCAGCACTGTCCCTAACAGAAAAGCAAAATGCAAGAAATTAGAGTTAGAAATCAGTTAGTTAGATAGTTCATTCAGGATAAATTAGCCTGAGAGTAAACCATCTGTTTTAGTTAGTTAGTTTAAAAACAAATTTCTTGACATCCCCGATCCCTCCTTAGTAGATAATTACTTCTACGTGGAGGACGAAACAATAAACAAAATGCCTGGCTCCCCAGGATTCAAAAGATGTGGCTCCTGCAAAGATACAATTTCTGTCTTGGATGACCACTCACTGTATGTTAGATGCCTTGGAAAAGGACACATCTCTGCAAAGTGTATTCATTGCACTAACATGAAGGTGAGAGCCAGGCACAATAGGGATCTCCACTTGAAGCTCATTCTAATGAAGAAATCCCTTAAATCCATATCGGAACCAGGCTCCAATGGGAAGAGAATCAAGGACAAGGATCACTCCTCCACAAGAACAAGGAAAAGGGCTCCAACCTCACCGGATGGAGACACATTGGAAAAAAAAGCAATCTTCAGCCAGGGCTCTGCCTCTTATGCCGACTGCCTCATGGGTGAGCACTTTCGATGCCTCTGGCACCATCCACACCAATAAGACGTTGGTGCCAACAGAAAAGCCAACAGTGCTGAGAAGCAGCTTTGACTCTGCCACGGCACCATTGACACCGATGAAATCAGCACTGAAGCCCAACACAACACCAGTGCCTGCACCTGGGCACCGACAACATCAGGACTGACAGAATCAGCACCAAGAAAAGTGGTGCGCAAGACATATACACCACACTTGCCACTATTCAGCACTGACAGATCACGCATAGCAGAATGTAACGTATCCCAATTGAGACCCTGTTCACAAGCGACAAAGAAGATAACCTGCATCAGAGTACCGTCTCACCGCACTAATTGCCCCCTGAGAGGCAGGAATCAACAGCTTCATCAAGATCAAAAACCCAAATGGAGGAGATGATGAGAGAATGGTTTAAACATTTGTGGATTTTTCCACAAATGCCCTTTTCTCAGCAACGGCTCCCAAGGGGCGCTACTTTTAGGGCACAAATCAGTTGTCTCATGATACCAATGCAGGACGAACTAAGATCACCTCCACTATCAACCACGTCAGAAACATCCACATTACAAAAGGATCCATTTAAGGACACAGATGAGGGTGTGGCTCAGGACACCTCACCACCTTATAACTTCTCATCATTGCCCGATGAGGTGATAATGCCACCACCCTCTACTGCTATGAATGACTTCCAGCAGTTCCAAGGCCTTTTCAAAAGAGTGACAATAAGCCAAGAGATTCCACTAGAGGAGGTAACTGAAAACCAGCATAAATTCCTCCAGATTTTACACAAATCTATCAGCACCAAGATTGAGCTACTAATAAATGATGCCTTACTGGAAACTGCTGAAGTCATCTGGCAGATGCCAGCAGCAGCCCCACTAAACTGCAAAAGGGCAGACAAAAATGCTATGTTCTGGCCAAGGGTATGGAGTTGCTATTCTCCCACCCTCCCTCTAATTCACAGGTGGTAGACACTGCCAATCAAACAAACAAAGTATAAATTCGCACCACAGGACAAAGACTGTAAGAGAATTCACCTGTTTGGGCACAAGTGTACTCCTCAGCAACATTATAGTTTAATGTGGCCAATTATAATGCCCTTCTGGCAAAATATGACCACAACAACTACGCTAATCTGAATGACTTTGTCAATTACTTACCTGAGGACAAGTGTGATCAGATTAAGACCCTGATGCACGAGGACCATCTAATTGCTTGAACATCTTCGCAGACAGCCCTGGATGTCGTAGATACAGCAGCTCGGATAACAGCGATTGCTGTGATCAAGTGCAACGCATCGTGGCTGCAGTCATAGGACATTCCAAGAGATCTGTAATTAAAAGTAAAGGACTTACTGTTTGATAGAGGGAAACTATCCTCAAAGAAGATAGACAACATCCTTCACTCCATGAATGACTCAAGGGCAACCCTAAGAACACTTGGGATATATGCACCTGCCCAGAAGCAGAAAAGATACCAACCATATCAATGCAGGGAACTCTCCTTTACCAGACCACAAAGCCTAACCAATACATTACCGCCAGAAACACAGACCTCAGAGACAAAGGCCTAACCAAGTCCAAACTCTCTCATCTCAACCACCACAACCAAAGCAATCAATTTGAAGCTTTGGTCGAGAACATTGGAAACCACCAATTCCAGCAACCATCATCACACCATTTTTTGGACACCAATTGCACACATTCTACAATACCTGGACTGCAGTCACCATGAACAAATGGGCCTGAGAGATCATCAGAGCAGGCTACTCTATCCCTTTCACAAACATACCACTCATGCAACCCTCTTCCCACCCCTCCGCAGAGATCCTTCTAACCAGCACCTCCTACAACAAGAGGTGTGTCACCTCCTACAAATAGGGGCAATAGAACAAGTCCCAACGCAATACAAAGGAAAAGGATTCTATTCCCCAATAGTTCCTAACCCAGGAAAAAAAATGGAGGTTGGAGGCCCATACTGGATCTCAGGAGACTCAACAAACTCGTGGTTTGTGTCCAAAAATTCAAGATAGTCACCCTAGTCACAATAATTCCATTGCTGGAATGGGGAGATTGGCTCTCAGCCCTCAACCTGCAAGACACACATTTTCACATTACAATACACCCATCTCACTGATTTCTTCGATTTACCATCAGAGTAGAGCATTATCAGTACAGGGTATTGCCCTTTGGCCTCTCCACCACTCCACAGGTCTTCTCCAAGACACTCACCATCATGGAAGCACACCTGCACTGTCAAGGGATAATCATCTTCCCATGTTTGAACGACTGCCTTTTGAGAAGTCTCACGTGCTCAGAGGCACTGCAGAATACACAGAAGACCATAGACCTCTTTCAGAGCCTAGGACTTAAGATAAATTAACTGAAATCAACCACCACACCCACTCAATAGCTGGAATTTATAAGAGTGAACCTTGATTCCATAGAAGCAAGTGTGTCAGTACCAACACCGAGATACCTTACATTGACAAATTATTCTGAAAGTCACAAACAGCCCTTACAGCACAGCACCGTACCTGCCTTCAACTGTTGGAGAATATGGTGGCCACTATGTTTGTAGTGCAACATGCCGGACTACATATGCGCTACCTCCAACAATGGCTAAGCTCGGTCTACACACCAAACAGGCACAGCCTAAACAAACAACTGGTACTGCCTCGCAAAATCTTTGTGTTGGTGGATAAATCCAGTCAACGTTTTTAACAGCATAGCTTTCCAACAACAACAACCATCTGTGATAATAACAATAGATGCTTCTTTAATAGGCTGGGGTGCCCATATGCAGACTCTTACAAGGGCAGTAGCCTCCACAAGAAACCCATCAACCTACTTGAGGTACGCAGGGCTTGCACATACTTTCTACCCAAATAATGAACAAGTCAGTCCAAATAATGACTGACAACATAGCCAGCATGTTTTACATAAACTCACCAGGGCAGTGCCCAATCCCATTCTCTGTGCACCAGGCCATACAACTCTGGACCTGCCTCTCCCAAGCATCAACCCATCCTTCTTCCCCCGCCCACTGTCGGAGTGCTGCCAGCCTGGCCAGCACCAGCACCAACCCAGCCCCAAACTGGCTGGTCCACCCTAGCCCCTGGAGCACTCCCAGCCACACACCTGAGCCCCCGCAGCACCAACACACCCTGAGCCCGGGGCCCCCGCAGTGCCAACGCAGCCTGAGCACCAGGCCCCTGCAGCATAGCACCATCATGCCAACCTGTGCCACACCCCAGTCCACTCTACCCTCCCCCTCCCGGGCTGGCTGGTGGCATGATCCACCCCCATTGCCAGCCCCCCTTCTCCAGCTTCAGCTTGCCTGCTTCAGCAGAGAGGGCCTCCGCTGCCAGGCCCATGTGAGCAGGATGCAATAGGTGGGGGTGGAGCCACACCTGGCTGTCAGGGAAGGCTAAGCCTTCCTGGCCATTACACACCCAGTGCCAATGGAACCAGCCATCGATAGACTTGTTTGCAACAACAAACTTCAAATGCACTCAATTCTGCTCAGGAGCCAGGATACGACACTGATTTCTAGGAGATGCTTTCCTCAAATGGGAATCAACATTGCTATATGCTTTCACGCCATTCCCAGTACTATTAAGAGTGGTTCACAAAATTTTCTGAGACTGGGCCTTGGTCATCCTCATTACTCTAGCATGGCCCAGACAACCACGATGAGGATGTTGATTCAGACTCCTCAACAACTTCAGATGCAGAAAGACCACTTGATCCAGGACAGGGGCAGAACACTCCATCCCAATTTGGACATGCTTCACCTGATGGCATGGCTCCTGCTTGGCTTCATCAACTAGAGATGAAATGTTTGGAACAGGTTAAACACGTTACTTAACGACAGGAAACCATCTACACATAACACTTACATCCAAAAATGGAAAAGATTTGATACATGGTGTCAAGCAAAACGTACTAATGCATCCTCAGCTTCACTTCTGATGGTGCTCGAATATCTATTAGAAATAAAAAACATCTGGGCTTTCAATGAGTTCCATCAAAGTACACCTTGCGGCCATTAGCACATTTCATCAAAGACAGAAGATTCTAACAATATTTTCACACCCAATCACCAAATGTTTCCTAACAGGACTGCAGAACATGTATCCAGAAATTCACACCCCACACCAACATGGGATCTAAGCATGGTACTAAAAACCCTCACACGTCCACCATTTGAGACTCTAGCCATATGCTCACTCCTTCACTTATCAATGGAGGTATCATTCCTAGTTGCAATCACCTTGGCTAGAAGGGTGGGTGATATAGAAGCCCTTGTGGCACTCCCCTGTACATAATTTTTTACTAATAAGGTCACCCTGAGACCCACCCAAAATTCTTACCTAAGGTGTCATCAACTTTTCACATAAACCAGATCATAATCTTCCTGCATTCTATCCCAAATCATTTGGATATCAAACTGCATCCACTTCTGCCATGAGCAAAACAAAATAAAACTACCAAAAATCTGTTTCTTCACTTCCCTAGGTGAGTATTGTAGTATTTTAAGAATGCTTGATAGAGTTTCTTTAAGTGTTTGTCTCTGTCTAAGGGGTTGAAGCAAATGTGATTGTATCTTAGGGCTTGGCTGTAGACAATGGATTGTGTGGTGTGTCCTGGGTGGAAGCTGGAGACATGTAGGTACGTATAGTGGTCAGTGGGTTTTTGGTATAAGGTGGTGTTTATATGGCCATAAACAAATTGACAGAGCCAGATGGGTACCCAGAAGTCACCTACTACAGGACAGACCCAACAAGGAAAACAACAGAACACCACTGGCCATCACCTACAGCCCCCAGCTAAAACCTCTCCCACCACATCGTCAAGGATATACAACGTATCCTGGAAGATGATCCCTCACCCTCACTTGGGAGGCAGGCCAGTCCTCACTTACAGACAGTCCCCCAGCCTGAAGCAAATGCACACCATACAATAGAAACACTAAACCAGGAAAATATCCTTGCAACAAACCCCACTGCCAACTCTGCCCACATATCTACTCAAGTGACACCACCACAGGTCCTAACCACATCAGCCACACCATCAGGAGCTCATTCACTTGCACATCTACTAATGAGATATATGCCATCATGCCCCTTTGCCATGTACATTGGCCAAACCTGACTGTTACTACGCAAAAGAATAAATGGACACAAATCAGACATCAGAAATGGTAACATTCAAAAACCAGTAGGAGAGCACCTCAGTCTCCCTGGACATTCAGTAACAGACTTGAAAGTTGCCATACTTCAACAAAAAACTTCAAAAACAAACTCCAACGTGAAACTGCAGAGCTGGAACTCCTATGCAAACTTGATGCTATCAGACTAGGTCTGAATAGAGACTGGGAGTGGCTACAAAAAATGTTTCCTCTTCTGACATTCACACCTTCTCATCAACTGTTGTGAATGGCCTCATCCACCCTGATTGAATTTACCTCATTAACACTTGCCCTCCTCACTGTGATGTACTCCCCCATCTTTGCATGTGTCTAAATACCTACCAAACTGAAGTTTCCACTTCATGCATCCGACAGTGAGTTTCTGCTCATGAAAGCTTATGACCAAATACATTTGTTAGTCTTTAAGGTGCCACAGCACTCTTGCTGTTTTGCTAAAAACAGACTAACGCAGATACTTCTCTGTTTCTCAACTACGTACCTCGCTGACAGACATTTGCAGAGTGGTGACATGGTCATCTGATCACACTTTTGCAAAGCATTATGCAGTCACTCACACCGCAGACAATGAAACACTGGTAGGCTCTACAGTGTTCACAGGAGTTACTCTAAATACTCCAAAGTGTCCCCCAACTCTTCCCCTGTCCACAATGGGGCAGTACTCTACGGTCACCTGAAGTGGAGCATCCACAGGGACAGCACTCGAAGAAGAAAAGGTTACTCGTCCTGTGCAATAACTGATGTTCTTCGAGATGTGTCCTGCTCCACTACCTTCCCTCTATTTCAGAGTTTGTAATTAGAGCTCCATGGTAGAGAAGGAACTGAGTGGTCAGGCCACAGGCGGCATTTGAGGCACCAAACGGTGCCATGAGACACTCGCTATATATGCGTGGCCCGGACAGGCACTGCTGCAAAAATATCTGATCAACAGTGCTGGGATGCACCAACACCTGAAGTGGACCATCCACAAGGACACAATTACTGCATAGGGTGAGTAACCTTCTCATATGCTTTGCTCAAACACAATTTATTTGGCTCAATATGGGGTAACTAGGTGAAATCCTATTGTCAGATTAGATGAGCTAAACCTCCATTCTAGCTTTAAAATCTATTACTATCTAGTGCCTCTTGTTGTGTTTTGTGCACATGAATGTGTATGTTTGCGCGCGTGTGCATTGTTCACTGTCAGGTTTCATCTTGGTTTCTTCTTGGTAGGTTCCACTGCCCCGCCAAGGAGCCTTCTCTGGACTATGATGTGATTCTTCCTTTAGATGATGATATCCAGCTCTCTGTGGCAGAATATCGGAATAAACTATATGAGGTAGCTTCTCTTATTCTGCTTCCCATAACACTACTTCTCCAGATTACCTGCCACCCTTTCCGCAGACATTCAACCCTGCCTATCTCCTTCTCATTCACCTTCCATCCACCCTAGTCTTGCACTTACACCTGACCTTGCTCATCACACCATCCCATACTGCTATATCTTGGGGGGAAATAACTTGAAACCCACATTCTCAATTGGAGGGAGAAATATGTGGCGAAGGCATGTCCAAGAAAAACTGAGGTTTGATGATGGACAGCAAATTAGATTTGAATATCTGTTCAGTAGGATAGTAAAAATGCCAAGGAAATTCTAGGCTGCATACAAAGAAGTGTGTCATAAAGCAATGACATAACTAGGAGAGAGAGTCAGTGCAAGGATTCAGAGAGGGGCTGATAAGATCAGAACAGTGGTCAAAGAAAATGATCTTAGCAGCATTATTTTATATGGCCCAGAATGGTGTGATGTGGATGTTGGGAAGAACAGAGAGAAGGATGACTCCATAATCAAGACAAGAAATGATGAGAGCCTGAATGAGAACTGTAGTTGCACAGATAAAAGAAAAAGACTGACTTTAGACACAGTTCGGATGTGCAGGATCAAGGTAAGGGAAGCATGTAAGAAAAACTTCCGTTACAACCACAGGTGATACAGAAGATAATGGTGTTGTCAATGGTGATGGAAAATGGGGAAAATGAAGAAGGCTTTGAAGGGAAAATAAGGAACTTGACTTTGGTCATTGTGATATAGCAAGGGCAGAGGGCACTGGAAAAGTTCTAGAAGGGCGCTATATAAGTGCTAGAATGATTTGGGCTTTAGTCCCTATAGACTAGCCAGAGTCACTAGAAGGTAATTAGTGTCAGCTGACACCAATTAAGGCTCCACCAAGGTGCCTGATAAAAACCCTCTACTCCTGAGAGGCAGTGTGGGAGCTGAAGGAGTAGGTGTATGGTGAGCATAGGAGTGTGTGAAGATTGTGAAGAAGAACAGAGTGCAGTGGTGTGTGGAGTCGTGCAGGAGAACAGAGCGGAGTACAGCAGTGTGTGGGGGAGAGGTGGAGTCCTGAGGAAGGTACTGGGCTCAAGAAGCCAGACAGATGTGGGGAGGGGAAAAGTAGCCCAGGGGAAAAGCCTGCAGCTGCAAGTAAGGTGCCAGCAGCACTTAGCTGCTACTCATAGGGCCTCTGGGCTGGGACCTGGAGGAGCGGGAGGACCCGTGTCCCTACCCCCCTCCCTGGGAAGATGGGGTAACTGGAGACGCCCTGGCCCACTAAGAGAGGCAAAAGTGCGAGACCCACTAGGGAGAAGTCGGCCATTTGCCACATCATGTTAAGTCTAAGTTCATAGTGAGAAAGCCACAAAGAAACATCCAAAACAGGCTGAGATCCAGGATAGGATGGAAGAAGACTAGTCAGGAGTGGTGAAGTAGATGTAAGAGTCATTGATGCAGAGATGATACGTGAAATAGTATGACTGGATTAAATTATCCAAAGACAGAGTCTATAGCGAAAAGAAGAGAGGGTTCTGAGAAACTCTAATAGGTAGTAGGAGAAGAAAGCAACCAAAAGAGACATTGAAGTAGTGGTAAGAGAAGTAGGAGAAGAACCAGAATAAGAAGGTAAGTGTAAAAAACAAGAGTATGATTGTCAGCATTGGATACAACAGAGAGGTGTAGGAGGATGAGTACAAGCATTGAGTCTTGGCTATGAAGAGGTCATTGAAGACATTAATGAGAGGAGTTGCAGTGGTGGAGAGAGATCAGTAGCTGGATTGGAGAGGATCTGGGATGGAGCAGGAGAAGAGGCATGTGTGAGGTGGTTGTAGGTGGGACATTCATTGAGTTTAGAAGTGAGAGGTCGATGAGGGCAGTAGCTAGAGAGGCAAGGAGGGGTTGAGAATTTTTTTTTTTATGGCGAGCATAAACATTAAATTGTAAGGCAAAGGAGCAGGAATCTGGTGAGAAGTAGTGGAGGAGAGTGGCAGTGAGTGTAGAGGCAATGGAGACTAGGGGATGGGTTCACAGGAATGTCTAGAAGGGTTAGAGGTGAACAGGCAAATGACCTAAAAAGTGGTCACATGGGAGAAGGGAGATCATGACAAAGTTTGTCAATTTCCCTCTTAATGTCTTCCCCACCACCATTGGAAAGATTCTACGTGGAAAAAAAAAGGAGGAATGGAAGGAAGATTGGGAGTTGAGAGAGTCAGACAGTGGGAATAAGCAATAAATATGCATACCATCCCAGTCATTGAAGAAGTATTGTTGCTTGATCAGGATGATGGTGGAATTAAAGGAGGAGAAAACAAATGGAGGATGTCTACATGGTTGTGGGACTTCCTCTGAGGCATTCAGCCTGTGGGAGCAAAGCAGAGGAAACCAGGATTAGAAGTTAGTGTGATGGACTTTATAGAGGGAGAGAGGGATAAGGAAGAGAAGAGTGGAAAGGAAGGAGTGGGTAGTTACCCATGCAATTTAGGGCTCTCACCTCCCTACTCTCTCTCTTGGGTACTCGGGAAGTAAAAGACCCAACTTTATCCCTCCATGGTCTCAGGGCTAACATCCCTGTGGACTAAGGGCTCTACAGGTCTGCAGGACATTTTCCCAAAGAGAGAGCCTTGTACAACAAAATCCTTTTGTTAATTTACTACTTTTCTCAAAATTGATTTCCAGGCAGTTGCAAGATATTGGTAGCAAAGTACAAAATCAGTCAAATTGTTTCCCAGCATCATTTTTAACCATTCTCCCTTTCCAGATATTTCCTTTGCTTTGGACAGAATTCCCCACTCGAACAGACTGACAGCTTGAGCTCTAAATCCCAGTAACAGAATTTATCCATAAATTAACTTGCAAACTATGACACCAGAACTTGTAGGGAACTACCCCCGTTCCATTGTCTTTTACCTCCTATTGCAATAGACATGCTGTTTGTACCATCCGTCTCCTTCCTCTCCACCAATCCTCGCTGGGACCTCCAGTTCTGTTTCTATGGTTTTAAAGAGCCATAGCTCTTGGTAACTATTACTCTTGGCGAGGCGGTAGTAGGAAATAAATCAATGGAAACACGGCCATCCACTTATGGCTGGCTGGCACAAACAGTACAATACAAGAGTACTTTCCCTTAAAGCTGCATTTTATTTTAGTCTCAAGCACTACGCACGTCCACAACAGGTTAGTAAAACATCCCCACAACAGGTTAGTAAAACACTCCCACAAATCAATAATTACTGAAGTCTGGAGTGGTCTTCAAGTGGTACAACAACAGCTGTCAGATTCGCTCATCTTTCTGCTGCCATTGAGGACCCTAAGCTATGTCCATGAAATTTCCCTGAAGAGTCCAACTACCTCATACTTCCTTCCCTTTTTTATTTGGGTTATTGTAACAGTAACATGTCAAAAAAACTTGTAAGCAAACAATTTAGAATTCTATGATTCTAATTTCAAAGGTTAACCAAGGAATCTTCCTTAAACTATCAATTAGACAGATGTGTTTTGCAGAGCCCACATGTTTTGAGTTCCTGACAAATGTATCCCAAAGGGCAGATATAGATAAGCTGTTTTTCTAAAACACATACCCTAGGAATTTCAACAGAAATCTTAACAGGAAGGATGCAGGATTGGCTTCCCCCTCAACCCTCTCCCTTACTGGCTGCATGTTCAGTTATGCTAAGGCTCTTGCAGGGGACTGTTAAGACCTATTGATTTAGTTGCTTTGGGCAATAAGAATGATAATCGATATTCCAATTATTGGTAGCGGTTCAGGCATTTTGCTGGTTTGCCAAGATCTCCCTGCATAGGATGACTTGGTAAAGTGGGGTGAAGATTGAGAAGGGGGTGATGTGGCTAAGAAATCATAGATGTTGATCAATTAGAGGTCACATACAGCCTGGGTAAGGGGGCAGAGGACAAATGCGTGATGATGAATAAAATGATAGTTGGCAGAGAGGAAACTCTGGTATTGAAGCAATGTTTGGTGAAGATACGGTCAAATGAGTGGCCAATTTTGTAAGTGGGAGAACTGATTTCTTGTTGGAAATCAAATGAGAGAAGGGAAAGGAGTTGGGTCTTTAAAGGATTGGCCGGAACATCAGCAAGGAAATTAGTTACCATGCATGAGGGTGGGGAAAATTTTGATAAGAAGAAAGAGAACCAGGTGTCAAAGCTGGAGAGGGAGGTGGTTAGTAAGGAATTGCAATCACAAATGACAATTGCATGGCTTGGGAGAGGAAAGGAGTATCTGGAGTGCTGCTCAAAAGAGCAGAGAGGGACTGGAAGATACATCACTTTAGCTGTTTAAAACTAGACTGGAAAAAGCCCTGGAGAATGACTATAAGAAACAACTTTGTGATAGCCTTTCAGAGGATAGGAAAGATAACTAACAGTTGAGCCCTGTGGTTTTTGCAAATGATAAATATCACAAAGTGAAACAATAGTTAAAACCAAATAAAACAAAAATCTCACTGTGCTGTGACAGAAGGAGACCTTATTGATCAGAAGGCATGGGATGCATTATCCTGGGCATGGGGGTTCCATGACCACCACTCCCAAAAGGAGGAGATGGGTGGTGGTGGTGGTCAGGAATTCCCTCCTAAGGGGGATGGAGTCATCCATCTGCCGTCCCCCCTGGGAAACTCAAGAAGTGTGCTGCTTGACTGGAGCTAGAATTCAGGATGACAGACAGTCCGCTGAGACTCATCAAGCCCTCAGACCACTACCCCTTCCTATTTCTCCACATGGGCACTGGTGCCACTGCCAAGAATGACCGTGAGAAGGTCACTGCAGACTACATGGTTCTAGGAAGAAGGATAAAGGAGTTTGAAGTGCAAGTGGTGTTCTTGTCCATCTTCTCTGTTGAAGGAAAAGGCTCAAGTAGGGACCATTGAATTATAGAAGTAAATGTGTGGTTACACAGATGGTGTTGGAGAGATGGCTTTGGATTCTTTAACCTTGGGATGTTGTTCCAGCAACAAGGACTTCTAAGAAGAGACAGGATCCACCTAATAAAGAGAGGAAAGAGCATCTTCACAGACAGGCTTGCTAACTTAGTGAGGAGGGCTTTAAACTAGGGTTTCTGGGGGATGGGAACCTAAGCCTGAAGGTAAGTGAGGAAGTGTGACACCAGGAGGAAGTACAAGGAGGAGGGTTCACAGGGGAGCTTCCTGATTTATACTGAGAAAGTAGGGCAATTGGCTAGTTACCTTAGGTGCCCCTACACAAACTAAATAAGCCTGGGAAATAAGCAAGAAGAATTGGAAGTCCTAGCACAGTCAAGGAACTATGACGTGATTGGGATAACTGAGACTTGGTGGGGTAACTCACATGACTGGAGCACTGTCATGAATGGGTATAAACTGCTCAGGAAGGACAGGCACTGGAAAAAAGATGGAGGGGTTGCACTGTATGTAAGAGCAACATGAGTGCTCAGAGCTCCAATATGAAACTTGAGAAAACCTAGAGACTCTCAACATGCAAGGTTTAGACTTGAGAGCAACAAGTGTGATGTTGTGGTGGGCATCTGTTATAGACCACCAGATCAGGAGGATGAGGTAGAGGAGGTGTTCTTCAGACAACTAATGAACTGCTTTAGATAAAAACAAACAACTGAATTTATTAGAAAGATTTTAAGTGATTATAAGCCAGAAGAATAGAAACCAGATTTGATCAGGAAGAAATAAAAGCAAATTACATTCTAAACTAAACTTAACACTTTTTCAGTAGCTTTACAGTCTTAGATGGTTCTCACCCCAGGCTGGTTGGTCAGTCCCCAGACAGGCTCCCTCCCCTGTTGTCTTGTATATGGATTGTAGATCCATGATGTCATCTTGTAGATGGATTGCAAGAGAACTCAAGAGACCAAAATGTCTCTGCCTTTAGCCTCTGTTTCTTCACCACCCCCTGCGGTCAAGTGGTCGGCAATGTCTGGCATGGTTTCCTCCACTTGAGTCAAATGAGCATCGCTTTATCAGATGCTCAGGCCAGTTCATTGTTCTTGGAAGAGCTGGATTGTTTTATGCATGCCTTTATGAGACGTGAACTCTCATTCTGCATTCAGTGTTCGCCTGGATCTGCTCCAAACAACGTGAGACGCATATTTGGGCATATTACATAGCAGAGCCTCATAACCACACACACATGAAATTGCAAGAAACAATGTTCAGTATGTCATGAGCATTCCAAAAAATACCTTACATGGAATACTTTGCATTAAACAATACACAGTTACACTATAAGGGTGAACATGAATGACACACAATCACACCATAAGGATGTACATAGAATTCAGTGCGTCACAACACCTTAAATAAAAAAAAAAGTAAGAGGACCAAAACAATGCTACCATGGCTAAACAGCAGAGTAAAAGAGGCACTTAGAGACAAAACCACACCTTTTAAAAATTAGAAAATAAATTCTAGTGAGGAAAAAGGCAGGAACATAAACTGGCAAATCAAGTGTAAAAGTATAATTAAGCAGGCCAAAAAAGAATTTGAAGAGCAACTAGCAAAAGATACAAAAACTAAAAAATATTTTCAGTACTCAGAAGCAGGACGCCTGCTAAAACAATCAGTGGGGCCAATGGAGAATCGAAGTGCTAAAGGAACACACAAAGGAGACAAGGCCATTCTGGAGAAGCTAAATGAATTCTTTGTATTGGTCTTCATTGTAGAGGATGTGTGGGAGATTCCTACACCTGAGCCATTCTTTTTAGGTGGGAAATCTGGGGAACTGTTGTAGATTGAAGCATCTGTAGAAGAGGTTTTAGAACAAGTAGGTAAATTAAACAGTAGTAAGACACCAGCATCAGTTGGGATTCATTCAAGAGTTCTGAAGAAACTCAGATAAGAAATTGCAGAACTATTAACTGTGGTATGTAACTGTGATGGAATGCAAATGTACTCACTGCTGGACTGGTGCCTCCTGCTGGTTGTCTAGGGATTAGCTTCAAGCCAACACCCAAGTCCCCAGTCTGCACACCATCACTCTATTCTCACAGTTCGCCTGTGGCCCTACCTGCAGCTGTTAGGACCTGCAGCATCTTCTTTGTGGCTCAGCCCTCCAGCCAAGCCACAATTCATGTTCCCGTCTTCTGCGGGAAGTTTGGCACCACAGAGTCCAGCTACTTTCTCAGTGGTCACTGCAGTTTCTCAATCCCACCACTTCTTTAGTGGCTCCTGCAGTCACTTATTCCGCCACTTCCCCAGTGGCTAGTGGGGAAAAGAGGAGGGAGGGCTTCAGGCCCATTCACTACTCTGGGTTCCAGCCCAGAGACCCTGTGGATCAGAGCCTGCTGCTGCACCTCAAACTTCTTTCCCTGCTGCTATCTCCCTGGGCCATTTCCCCCAGTCCTAGCACCTTCTCTGGCCATTCTCAGGGCCTCCTACCACCCACTTCCAGCAATAACACTGTCTCAGGTGCCACACTCCTCTTAGCCTGTAAGAGACACAGCCTTCCCTCTGAGCTCCAGGCAGTGATTGCTCTGCTCTGTCCCACCCCTGCAGCTCCTTTTGCATGGGCCTCCTGGCCTTTGACGGGCTGTTCCTCTTAGCCTCTCTCCTATTGGCTGTCTCCCATGCAGCATATCTAGGGCTGCTTTTAACCCCTTAAAAGCCAGTGTGAGGCAAATACCCCATCACAGTAACCTATGGCTTAAATCATAGCTAATGTTATGCCAATTTTTAAGAAGCTCCAGAGGGGATCCGGGCAACTATAGGTCGGTAAGCCTAACTTTAGTATCAGGCAAATTGGTTGAAACTATAGTCAAAAACAGAATGATCAGACATATATGTGAACACAATATGTTGGGGAAGAGTCACCGCAGCTTTTGTAAAGGGAAATAATTCCTCACCAATCTATAAGAATCCTTTAAGGGAGTCAACAAAAAGATGGACCAGAGGGATCCAGTGGATATAATGGACTTGGGCTTTCAGAAAGCCTTTGACAACGTTCCTCACCAAAGGCTCTTAAGCAAAGTAAAGAGTCATGGTTTAAGAGGTAAGGTCTTCTCATGGACAGTAAATGGTGAAAAGATAGGAATCAGAGGATAGGAATAAATGGTCAGTTTTCACAGTGGAGAGAGGCAAACAGTGGGGTCCCCAAGGATCTGTACTGGAACCAATGCTGTTCAACGTATTCATAAATGATCTGGAAAAAAGAATAAACAGTGAGGTAGCAAAGTTGCAGATGATATAAAATTACTCAAGATAGTTATGTCCAAAGCTGACTGTGAAGAGTTACAAATAGATTTCAGAGTACTGTGTGACTGGGCAACAAAATGGCAGATGAAATTCAATGTTGCTAAATACAAATTCATGCACATTAGAAAACATAATCCCAACTACACATACAAAATGAGGGGGTCTAAATTGCTAGGCAGCAGTTCTGCAGAAAAGGATCTGGGCGTTACAGTGGATAAGAAGCTGGATATGAGTCAGCAGTATGCCCTGGTTGCCAGGAAGGCTAATGGCATATTGGGCTGCATTAGTAAGAGCATTACCAGCAGATCGCAGGAAGTGATTATTCCCCTCTATTTGGCATTGGTGAGGCTGCATTTGGAGTATTGTGTCCAGATTTGGGCCCCCCACTACAAAAAGGATGTGGACAAGTTGGAGAGAGTCCAGCGGAGAGCAACAAAAATGATTAGGGGGCTGGAGCACAAGACTTATGAGGGGAAGCTGAAAGAACTAGACCTATTTAGTGTGCAGAAGAGAAGAATGAGGGGGGATTTGATAGCAGCCTTTAATTACCTGAAAGGGAGTTCCAGGGAGGATGAAGCTAGGCTGTTTTCAGTGGTGGCAGATGACATAACAAGGAGCAATGGTCTCAAGTTGCAGTGGGGGAGGTCTAGGTTGGACATTAGGAAAAAGTTTTTCATTAGGAGGGTGATGAAGCATTGGAATGGGTCACCTAGAGAGGTAGTAGAATCTCCATCTTTAGAGGTTTTTAAGCTGCGGCTTGACAAAACCCTCACCGGGATGATTTAGCTGAGGATAGGCCTGCTTTGAGCAGGGGGTTGGAATATACGACCTCCTGAGGTCCCTTCCAACTCTGATATTCTATGATTCTATGATAGATTTATATAATGTCATTATGGTATTTTCTTTATTAGTCTCTATCCCTTTCCTAAGGATTCCTAACATTCTTTTCACTTTAGACTCATAGATTTACAGGCTTTAGGGCCAGACGGGACCATCATAATCATCTAGTGTTCTAGTTTGACCTCCTGAACATCACAGGGTACAGAAGTCACCTATTCCTGTAATAGACCCATAACCTCCAGCTGAGTTAATGAAGTCCTCAAATCATGATTTAATGACTTCAAGTTACAAAGAAGCCACCATTTACACTAGTTTAAACCTGCAAGTGACCTGTGCCCTATGATGCAGAGGAAGGTGAACTCCCCCAGGTCTCCGCCTGACTCATATCCACCTGCTTATCCACTGTAACCCTCAGGTCCTTTTCTGCTGCCCAGGTTGTTGGTTCCCAGTCTGTAGCTGTGCATGGGATTTTTCCATCCTAAGTGCAGGACTTGTCCTTGTTGAGCCTCATCAGATTTCTTTTGGCCCAATCCTCCAATTTGTTTAGGTCCTTCTGTATCCTATCACTCCTTCCATGGTATCTACCACTCCCTCCAGCTCAGTGTCATCTGCAAACTTTCTGAGGGTGCAATCCACTCCATCCTCCAGATCATGAACGAAGATGTTGAACAAAACTGGCCCCAGGACCAACCCCAGGGGCACTCCACTTGTGACCGGCTGCCAGCTAAACATGGAGCCATTGATCACTACCCATTGATCCCTATGATCTAGCCAGTTCTCTATCCATTTTATAGTCCATTCATCCAACCCATACTTTTTTAACTTCCTGATAAGAATACTGTGGGAGACTATATCAAAAGCTTTGCTAAAGTCAAGGTATATAATGTCCACTGCTTTCCCAACGTCCACAGAACCTGTCACCTCTCCATAGAAAGCAATCAGGTTGGTCAGGCATGACTTGCCCTTGGTGAATCCATGTTGACTGCTTCTGATCACCTTCCTCTCTTCCAAGTGCCTTAAAAAGGATTTCTTGAGGACCTGTTCCATGATTTTTCCAGGGATTGAGGTAAGGCTGACCGGCCTATAGTTCCCTGGATCCTCTTCTTCCCTTTCTATGGAAGGGCACTATATTTGCTTTCTTTCAGTCATCAAGGACCTCCCCTAGTTGCCACAAGCTTTCAAAGATAATAGCCAATGGCTCTGAAATCACATCAGCTAACTCCCTCAGCACCTTTGGGTGCATTGCATCTGGCCCCATGGACTTGTGTATGTCCAGTCTTTCTAAATAGTCCTGGACCTGTTCGTTCAGCACTGCAGGATGTTATCCTCCTCCCCATTCTGTGCTGCCCAGTGCAGTAATTTGGGAGCTGACCTTGTCTGTGAAGAGAGAGGCAAAAAGACATTGAGTACCTCAGCTGTCTCCACATCCTCTGTTGCCTTCCCCATTCTGTAAGGGGCCCACACTTTCCCTTGTTGCTAACATACCTGTAAAAACCCTTCTTGTTCCCCTTCATATCCCTTGCTAGCTGCAACTCCAGTTGCGCTTTGGCCTTTCTGATTTCATTCCTGCATGTTCAAGCAGTATTTTTATAATTCTCCCTAGTAATCTGACCAAACTTCCACTTCTTGTAAGCTTCTTACTTGTGTTTAAGCTCACCAATGATTTTTTTGTTAAGCGAAGCTGGGCGCCTACCATATTTGCTATTCTTTCTGAACATCAGGATGGTTTGTTCCTGCACCCTCAATAAGGTTTCTTTAAAATACAGCCAGCTCTCTTGGATTCCTTTCCCCCCTCGTATAAGCCTCCCAGGGGATGTTGCCCATCAGCTCCCTGAGGGAATCAAGTTTGCTTTTCTGAAGTCCATGGTCCATATCGTGCTGTTCTCCTTTCTTCGTTTTGTCAGGTTCCTGAACTCGACCATCTCATGGTCACTGCTGTCTAGGTTGCTACCCACTTCTACTTGCCCTACCAAATCTTCCCTGTTTGTGAACAGCAGGCCAATAGGAGCATGGCCCCTCATTGGTTGCTCCAGCATTTACACCAGGAAGTTGTCCACAACACTCTCCAAAAACTTCCTGGGTTGTTTGTGCTGTGCTGTATTGCTCTTCCAGCAGATGTCAGGGTGTTTGAAGTCCCCCATGAGAATCAGGTCCTGTGAACTGGAAACTTTCCCTAGTTGACTGAAGAAAGCCTCATCTACCTCGTCCTCCTGATCTGAGGTAACAGACACCCACCACACATCCCCCTTATTGTTCTTGCTTCTAAGCTTAACCCAGAGACTCTCAACTGGCTTATCTCCAGTTTCATACTGGAGCTCAGAGCAATCATAGTGCTCTCTTCGATACAGTGCAACTCCTCCACTCTTTCACCCCTGCCCTGTCCTTCCTGAACAGTTTATACCGATCCATGGCAGTGCTCCAGTCATGTGAGTTACTCCACCAAGTCTCAGTTATTCCATTCATATCATAGCTTCTTGACAGTGCCAGGACTTTTAATTCCTCCTGCTTGTTTCCCAGGTTTCTTGCGTTTGTTTATAGGCACTTGAGATATGTAGCTGATTGCCCTACTTTCTCAGTATGAATCAGGAGGCCTCCCCTGTTGCACCCTCCTACTTCTGCTTCCTCATGGTGTCCCACTTCCCCACTTACCTTCGGGCTGAGGTCTCCATCCCCCATTGAACCTAGTTTAAAGCCTGTAGGCCACGGAAGATATTTGTGATACGTTGACTAGAGATAGGAGCTTGACAGGTATGGTCAGAACCAGTTTGATAAGTGGCATTGCTCAGCCTGGTAAACAGGCTGTGCAAGGCCAGATGAATGTGTTTGTGGTGGCAAAAGAGGAGGGAAGTTAGGAAGCAAGGTCATGTGCTGTAAATTTGCCAGTGCTAGCTGTACCTTAGAGCTGATATGTTATGCTGCATATAAAAGCTTGAAATGCAAATTGTGCAATGAGACTCAGCCGTGAATCCACTTGGATTGTGTGGCAAAATCCCCCAGCAGCCCGCTTCGCAGCGCGCCCTAGAGTCTTCCATTACTGTTTGGAGCGTAAGCCGTGATTAAAGATAAGTGTACCTAACTGGTGTGGGTGTGTTTTTATTCCTCACCTGGTATCCAGAACTTTGCAGGCAGCTGTGAGCAGAGGTGCCTGGAATACCAAAGCCCTCCTCACTAGGTTAGGCAGCATGTCTGCAAAGATACTCTTCCTTCTCTTCATTAGGTGAATCCCATGTCTTCCTAGTAATCCTTTTTCCTGGAACAACATCCCATGATCGAAGAATCCAAAGCCCTCTCTTTGACACTACCTGCGTAACCATGCGTTTACTTCTGCAATGTGACAGTCCCTACCTGGGCCTTTCCCTTCAACAGGGAGGATGGACAAGAACATCACTTGCGCTTCAGACTCCTTTATCCTTCCCAGAGCCACATAGTCTGCAGTGATCCGCTCAAGGTCATTCTTGGCAATGTCATTGGTTCTCACGTGGAGAAGTAGGAAGGGGTAGTGGTCTGAGGGCTTGGTGAGTCTTGGCAGTCTCTCTGTCACATCCTGAAACCTAGCTCTAGGCAAGCAGCACACTTCTCTTGTTTCCCGGTCCAGATGGCAGATGGATGATTCCATCCCCCTTAGGAGGGAGTCCCCACCCACCATCACTCTTTTCTTCCTCTTGGGAGGGGTTGTCGTGGAACCCCCATCCTTAGGACAATGCATCCCATGCCTTCAGATCAACAGTCTCCTTCTGATCCATTCCCTCAAATGAGTCTTCCAAATCATTCTCCACCATAGTACCTGTGCAGAGAGCCTGAAAACGATTCCTTACCTCTATTTGTATGGTGGCATCTATGCATGGTTGGCATGGTGGTATCTATGCATGGTTTGCATCTATGATAAGCTCCGTCCTTAAATTCGGGTTGCCATATCTCAAAAAAGATATATTAAAATTGGAAAAAATACAGAGAAGGGCAACAAAAATGACTAGGGGGATTGAACAGCTTCAATACGAGGAGAGCTTAAACAGCCCCTGTCTTTTTATCTTAGAAAAGAGGCGGCTAAGGGGGATTATGATAGAGGTCCATAAAGTCATGAATGGTGTGAAAAAAGTGAAGAAGGAAGTGTTATTTACCCCTTCAAATAAAACACGAACCAGGGGTCACCCAATGAAATTAATAGGCATCAGTTTTAAAACAAGTATATGGAAGTAGTGCTTCACACAATGCACAGTTAACCTGTGGAACTCATTGGCAGGGGATGTAGTGAAAGCAAAAGTATAACTGGGTTCAAAAAAGAATTAGATAAGTTCATGGAGGATAGGCCCATCAATGGCTATTAGCCAAGATGGTCTGGGATGCACTGTTATGCTCTGGATGTCTCTAAACATCTGACTGCTAGAAGCTGGGGCTGGGACTGTATGACGGGGGATGGATCATTCAATAAATTGCCCTGTTATGTTCATTCCGTTTGAAGTATGTGGCACCAGCCACTTTGGAAGACAGCATACTGGGGTAGATGGGCCATTGGTCTGACCCATAGTGGCCATCTTTATATTCTTAATCACATTAATAGATTTTAAATCTAACTAGCTTCTTGTTCTTGCAGATGATTTTGGAGAGGAAAGCAAATAACCGTCAACAGAAACAAATCCAAATAGAGAACCTTCAACCAAGTCAATCTCAATTCAAGTCATCTCTTCCAAACACCAGCTCTGTGCCTTTGTCTTCCATCAGGGATCAGAAAGAGCCAAGACCCACCCTTATGAAAAACTCACATGTGCCTGTAGGGCCTACAGTACTTCATGAAGTTCCCAGCCAGAGAGAGGAGTTAGCAGGAACTTTCTGCCAGAGACCTAAAATCAACATGATTTACAACCCTATAACGCACACCACTGTTCAGAGTATGTACCAACCTCTTGAATTAGAATGTGTTGCACATAATGTAAGGACTGGGAGAGAAAAGCAGGAAGGGGATTAAGGATGGAGATAGAAACAAGTGAAACTTACAGAGGCAGCATGATAGGGTGAGTGTAAAATGGGAAGGGAAGTTGCACCAAGAAAGAGCATAGAGAATATCAAGAGACATGAATTTCCAATTTGGGGTGTTAATTTTCCCATCTGGGAATGATTTGTATTGACACATTTGTGGAGAGGTGCTGGGTGTTGAAAATTCCATACTCAATAACGTAATCCCCTTACTCTGGAAAAACCAAATACTCATTCAAGAATCTCAGTCACCAGTAAAGACTCAGGTGATGATTCTTTTGGCTGTTTAAACAATTTTTTCTCTCCCCAAAGTTCTTTTGCTGGGTTCCTACTGCACTATTTCCATTTTCAAATTACATACCAGTAGAATGTGCCACCGAATTGGCCTTGAACCTATGTAATAGACTGCCTCTCCCTGTGACACACCTCCACAATTGCAGTCATAGCCCCATCAGTATGAGAGAAGGAACAACTGGCAGGGCATTCTTTTTAGGGTTCCTGGACCTTTGGAACTCCTTCCTCTGGGCTGTAACAGCCCATGTTTGTTAGCTTTCAGGGTATGATGCGAGGCCTGCCTTTTTGCCGTTGTTCATGAGGAGCTGGGTGTTGGGTAGGCCTGGGTAGTGATAATAGAGGACTCTGGTGAGGATTGTGAACAGACCAACTAATTTTTGTTACTTATGTTGTCACTGATTATTTGATTGGATCTGGAATAACTAATAGTCTGTAAGTGTATTTTTAAAACAGTCAAGAGCACTCAGAACATTGAATGGGCACTTTTGTTATAGTTTAGTAAAAGGTTAAATTATTCTCTTATGATCATTTTTAATTACTGACTTTTTATTAAGGATATACAGAATTTTTCAGTACAGTGTCTTCTTACAGAAGTATTAAAAGGGAGGGTGACAAATATAAAATAAAAGGGAATGCAGCAGAGTTAACTGAAGGCATTTCAAGCTAACGTTACAAATATAATAGATCTAAGCTATCATCACTAAACCAAAGCACAGTAATGATAGCCAGTGACTCCTGTGAGGCTGAGTTGTCTATTAGACCTAACCTGCCAAAGCCTGTTACAAAAAAAAAAAAAAAAAAGCTATCTTCAGCTCAGCATGGAGACCAGACCTGATTTAAGAACTCTTTAAAACAAAGAGAATTCCACCCTTCTTCAAGGAGCGTCCCTGTAGGTGCTCTACTTTAGGTGAGTCTGTGCCCCTGCACTTGTAATTGCAGATTTTTAGTAGCAGTGACTGGCTAGGTGGCACATGCGCTGTTCCCGTCTCACGCCCCCTCTGGTAGTTACATAGCGCCACGCGACCAATCCCCCTCCCCCATTCCTTCTTTATCTCCCTTGGCTTCAGACAGAGCACTTAGCAGCACCTCTGTACTTTCTTTCTCTAGTTTTAATTTAAGATTACTAGTTAGTTAACCAAAATTTAGTTAATAGTTATTCAATACTTTACTTGCTCTTACCCGTTTATTTTTTTCTTAATTTTTTTTTCTTATCTTAGGAATTTAATTTTTGGTTATTAGGATACCCTCCTTCACAGGAGAAATCCTACTTTGAGAGGCATGCCTGGCTTCTCAGGTTTTAAACATTGCCTCACTTGCCGCTCCTCAATCCCAGTTTTGGATGTGCACTCACAATGTGTCTGCTGCCTCAGCGAGATAGATATGCCTCAGATAGATATGCTCCCACTGCCACAATTTGAAAGTCCATGCCAGGAAGGTGAGAGACATACAGCTAAAGCTTGTCATGATAGAGAAGTCCTTGCGCCCTGCGTCTGATCCAGGATCATTGACTCCTCCTGGACAACAGTCTCCCACAGTAGCATCTGACAGAGGCTTCCCTCCACACCCTCAGGGGAAAGAGTACTCTGCCAAAAAAGCAATGTAGAAGCAGGCTCAGACTTCCTCTCCTTAAGAATCCACCAAAAAGCAGTGTTCCTTAACTCAACCGACCCTATCAGTACTGACTGCACGAGACCCTCCACCTCTGAGGTGGCGGGACTATTCAGTACAGTGGGTACTGTGCGAGCCAAAGACCCTAAGCTGGCTCGCTGGAAGAAAAAAATCACTCGAGAAACCTACAAGCCCTACCTCAGTACTGCTGGAGCCACTGAAATATGCAGCACCAAACAGCTTGGCAGCACTTCAGTCTATGGCACCACTTCTGCCTCTACAGCACATAGCACATGTTCTTTGGCACGAACAACTGCAGTAAAAGCACTGGTGCCATAAATAACACCTTTCTCGGTACTGATGCTCTTGGTACTGCAGCAGTTTTTTCTCCAAAAGGATCTCCTGAAAACGTTGTTCAACATCTTCATAAATGATCTGGAGGATGGGGTAGATTGCACCCTCAGCAAGTTTGCAGATGACACTAAGTTGGGGGAGTGGTAGATACCCTGGAAGGGAGGGATAGGATACAGAAGGACCTAAACAAATTGGAGGATTGGGCCAAAAGAAATCTGATGAGGTTCAACAAGGACAAGTGCAGAGTCCTGCACTTAGGATGGAAGACTCCCATGCACAGCTACAGACTGGGGATCGACGAGATAGGCAGCGGTGCTGCAGAAAAGGACTTAGGGGTTACAGTGGACAAGAAGCTGTATATGAGTCAACAGTGTGCCCTTGCTGCGAAGAAGGCTAATAGCATATTGGGCTGCATTAGTAAGAGCATTGCCAGCAGATCAAGGGAAGTGATTATTCCCCTCTATTCGGCATTAGTGAGGCCACATTTGGAGCTTTGTGTCCAGTTTTGGGCCCCCCACTACAAAAAGGATGTGGACAAGCTGGAGAGAGTCCAAGCTGGAGAGAGGGCAACAAAAATGATTAGGAGGCTGGAGCACAAGACTTATGAGGAGAGGTTGAAAGAACTAGGCGTGTTTAGTCTGCAGAAGAGAAGAATGAGGGGGGATTTGATAGCAGCCTTTAACTAACTGAAAGGGAGTTCCAGGGAGGAAGGAGCTAGGCTGTTTTCAGTGGTGGCAGATGACAGAACAAGGAGCAATGGTCTCAAGTTGCAGTGGGGGAGGTTTAGGTTGGACTTTAGGAAAATGTTTTTCACGAGGAGGGTGGTGAAGCATTGGAATGGGTTACCTAGGGAGGTGGTGGCATCTCCATCTTTAGAGGTTTTTAAGCTGCGGCTTGACAAAATCCTTGCCGGGATGATTAAGCTGAGGAGAGTCCTGCTTTGAGCAGGGGGTTGGACTAGATGACCTCCTGAGGTCCCTTCCAACTCTAATATTCTATGATTCTATGGTCGTCTTGGCATCAGAATCTCCACTCCTTGGTACTGACCTCACTCCCGCACACTCAGTATCAAGACAATTCACCACTCAGGGCAGTTCCTCTATCATGTAGTGAGGATGACAAGCATCAAAGGGAAATGTCCTCCCATCACTCCTTGCCTATGTACACAGCTACCAGATTATGCCCACCAGAGCACCATGGATACCACTCAGGAGCTGAAACTCAAAGCTGGTACAGATACCCATGGATCCTGCCACCCATGCCATTTCCACCAGAGTGGCCTTACTGGGACCCATGGGCAGCATATCGCCAACACTACATTAAGCCTCCCAGTCCACCTAGGGCATGGTTGAGGCATTCTCCTTTACTCTCTGTATCTTGAACCTCTGAACCTCCAGAAGAGGCAGTCGAGGAATTAGAGCCGACTTCGGATCAGGAAGTTGCTCCAACTGTCAATTTTTCATCCTTTTCCCTGGATGGGGAAATGACTTTAAACAGCTCCAAGAACTGTTTTAGAGGATTGTGGATTCCCTGGAGATACTACTGGAATAAGTGGCAGAGTCCCACCATAAGTAGCTGGACATCCTCCAGACTTCAACCTCCTCCAAGATTGCCCTCCCAATAAACAAGGCTTTCATGGACCCAGGCCAGACCATCTGGAAAAGCCCAGCAACAATTTCGGCCACCTTCAGAAGAGCGGATAAAAAATATTGTCCCTTCTAAGGGAATGGAATTCCTATTTTCATACCCGACACTAAACTCTTTGGTGGTAGAGGCCATGAACAACTGGGGCAGACAATACCATTTCAGATCCACCCCTTATGACAGGGACTGGAAGAGGTTGGGTCTTTTTGGGCACAAAGCCTACTCTTTAGTAGTGTAGTGACCCAACAGTGTAGGATCAGAAACTGTGAAGTGCTAATGACCAAATATAATCACTCAAATTAAGCAAAGCTGTTTGACTTTATTGAACACATGCCTGAGGACAAAAAGGAGCACTTTAAAGCTTTTATAGTGGAGGGTCAGCTCCTAGCTCGCACAACTTTACAAGCTCTGGACTCTGCAGACTTGGCAGCATGTTTCATTGCCATGGCCATAGTGATGCAACGAGCTTCCTCGCTCCACCTCTCTGGCTTTTCCAGAGACGTACAATCACCTGTCAAGGATCTCCTGTTTTGAAGGTCCCAAGCTGTTCACAGCAAAACAGATGAGTCCCTTCACACTTTGAAGGACTCCAGAGAGACTCTGAGGTCCTTGGGCATATACACATCTATACAGAAGAAAAAGCATTATTCAATGCAAAGATCTAGATCTATGCCCTTGACACACCCTCAGCGGCATTATGACCCGCAAAAGTGGAGGCAGAGACCCACAAGATGGAGACCACTCCTTTCCCAGCCTTCGACATCCCAATAACTTCCCCCTAAACAACAATTTTGAGAGTTTGGTCAAGAGCCCGAGATAATTCTCACACTTTCAAGTGCTGGAAACATCCACAATCATCCATCCATTCAGAGACCATCTGTTCCCATTCCACCTAGTATGGTAGACCACCACATCAGACAAATGGGTATTAGAGATCATCTAGACTGGCTATTCCATCCAATTTACCTTCATGCCCTCATCCACCTTCCCTCCCTATCCATCTTCAGAGACCCTTCTTATGAACTTCTACTGCAACAGAAGGTAAACCATCTTATACACTTAGGTGCAGTTAAACCAGTACCAACACAGCACAGAGGGAAGGGATTCTACTCCTACAATTTGTGATCAAGAAAAAAACTGGAGGATGGAGGCCCATTCTTGCCTTAAGAAGACAACAAATTTGTGAAGACCCAATGATTCAGGATGGTGACGCTAGCAACAGTAATTCTAGCACTAGAAAGAGGAGACTGGTTCTTGATCTCCAGGATGCATATTTTCACATAACGCAACATGTCTCACACAGGAGGTTTCTCAGATTTGTTCTGGGAATAGATCATTTCCAATACAAAGTACTCCCTTTTGGGTTATCCACTGCCCACAGGTATTCTCAAAAGTTCTTGCGATGGCGGTGACCCATCTCTGCAGACAAGGGGTCATAATATTCCCTTACCTGGAGAATTGCTTACTCAAAGCATCGACTCAAGAAGAGGCACTGTAAGCCACCCAAAAGACAGTAGCTCTTCACACACCTAGGTCTACAAATAAATGAACTATATATATCAACACACCTTTCAGGAGACTGGAGTTCATAGGAGCCTACCTTGACTCTCAGGATTTATGTGTTTACCACTCTATTCAAACTAATCACCACAACTCAAGCCAGCCCACAAACATCGGCCAGGACCTACCTCCAACTGTCAGGCCACATGTCAGCAGGGATGTTTGTCATCAAATACGCCAGTCTGCGCATGCGATGCCTGCAAGGCTGGCTCAGGACAGTATATATTCCACACAGACACAGCATCAACAAACGTCTTATGATGTGAATCAAAGTAAAAAACCTCTTTTCATAGGTGGACTCAACCAAACAATGTTTTCACAGGAGTCCCCTTCACACAGATTCTTCCATTGATAATACTCACAATGGACACTTCTCTGCTAGTTTGGGGGGAACACCTGCATAGCCACACAATTCAAGGCTGCTAGTCCCCATTGAAATTAACACTACATATAAACCTGCTAGAGCTGCAGGCAGTCTACAATGCATGCTGACATTTTCTAAGCATGATCAGGGACAAGGTCATAAAGATTCTGAGAGGCAATATCACTTGTATGTTTTATATAAACCTACAAGGGGGACACAGTCACACTCCCCCTGCACAGAAGGCATGCTACTATGAAATTGGTGCATCAGCCACAACAGCAACATCTCAAACTCCGACCTACCAGGATACCAAAACACCACCACAGACGCACTGAGCAGAAAATTCTCCTAGGACCACAATGGGAAATGAATACTGGAGTACTGCAGAGCATATTCAAACACTGTGGGTTCCCAACTATAGACCTATTTGCGACAATCAAAAATGCTAAGTGTCCCCACTTCTGCATGAGTGTAGGATTGGGACCCCATCCTCTAGGTGATGCATTCCTCCTCAAATGGGATGTACCTCTACTGTACGCCTTTCCCCAGGCCCCTCTCCTATCCAGGTCATACACAAGATCAGGACCAACAATTCCAGAGTCATCTTGATAACTCCCATGTGGCCCAGAGAAATGTGGTTTCCTTATCTCTCAAAGATGGCTGTTTGACCACCATGCACTCTTCGCCTTCTACCACATCTCCTGTCTCAGAATGTCTGCCAAGTCCACCATCCAAGCCTGGCAAGACTCCACCTAAAGACATGACTACTCCATGGTTCCAAGACAGTGAAATGACCTGTTCAGAGGAGGTAAGAGACATTCTTTTAAACAGCAGAAGCTCTACTGCCTGACATACTTACCTGCACAAATGGAAGAGGTTCCAAACATGGTGCCAAAATAGACAAATTATGGCAACTTCCTCTCTTTTATCAATAGAATTGGACTATATACTGGAACTTAAGGAATTGGGTCTCTCCATGAGCTCAATCAGAGTACACCTTGCGTCAGTCATGGCGTTCCACAGCAAAGTGGATGAGTTCTTGATCTTCACCCACCCAACTGCTAAATGCTTTCTCAAGGATCTTCATAACCCTTACCCCAAACTATGAGCCCCTGCTCCATCATGGAACCTCAATCTGGTGCCGTGAGGCCTTACTGGGCCCCCAGTTCTCCTACTCATTGGATGGATGTGATAGCAATGAGAAAGGCCACCATTCATCGAGAGATGGAACACATCACTAATGGTTCAAAAGGGGGCCCACATGGCACAGCCCCATACACAACATTTTTCAAAAACATAGTTACCCTAAGACCACACCCCAAATTCTTACCTGAAATAGCTTCCTCATTCCATTTGAATCAGTCTATCCATCTCCTATCGCTCTTCCCAAAACCTCACGGGAATAAAGAAGCAATGTTCCACACCCGTAACATCCAAAGAGAACTAGTATTTTACATTGGGAGGACAAAGACTTTCAGAAAATCAACAAAGTTATTTCTTTCCATCACAGAACAATCTAAGGGAGACGCCATAGATAAAGAGAGGCTGTCAAAATGGATCTCCAGCCGAACTGACTGTTGTTGTTGTCATCAACAGCTACAACCCCCATCAGGGACCCACATACACTCAACAAGAGCACTCTTTACATTGATAGCCTTTCTCAACAATGTGCCCATTATGGACATCTGCAAAGCAGCAACTTGGTGTCTGTCCATACGTTCATGCAGCATTATGCCACAGAGCAGCACTCATCATCAGGCTCTCTATTCGAACTTGCGATTTTATCATCCACCACAATTGCAACTCCGAAGCCCCTCCCTTCTACTGAGGGGTAGTGGTCTACAGTCACCTTAAGTGGAGCACCCTCAGGAACACTCCTTGAAGAATAAGAGAAGGTTACTCACTCTGTGCAGTAACTGAGGTTCTTTGAGATGGTTGTCCCTGTGAATGCTCCACTACCTGTCCTTCTCCCCTCTACTTTGGAGTTTTCACACTAGAGTCTCTGCGGTAGAGAAGGAACTGAGGGAAGGTTAGTTGCACAGTGCTACATAACTGCCAGAAGCAGTGTGAGATGGGGACAGCACATGTGTGACACAACCAATCAGGCGCTGTTACCAAAAATCTATTACAAGTGCAGGGGCATAGACTCACCTAAAGTGAAGCACCCACAGGGATAATCATCTGAAAGAACCTCAGTTTCTGCACAGGATGAGTAATTTTCTCTTTCCTGTTCAACCCCTTTCTTGATTCCTTGATTTTTCTCTCTGTATTAGACACCTATTTTGTCTTTACCTGTTTGCTTCTACATTACTCTTGTTCTGGCTCTCTGTGTTCCTTTTTCTTTTCCTCCCTTTATTTCTTCCGCCTTTGCTCTTTCCCTCCCTCTAGGAGAGATGGTACGGGATGCACCTTTTCTCCCCCCCCCACCTCTCCTCCCCACACACACTTACTATCTTCTTCTCTGTTTCTCTGTGAAGTTCTTTTTTGTTGTCCATTTCATCCTTTCTGACCTGGCTCTGTCTTTACCATCTGTGTTTCATCCTTAAGTCTTCTCACTCTAATTCTCCCTCCTTTCTCTGTATCACATGTTCTTTCTTCCTACAGATAGTCTGAGTTCTGTTGTAATGGCCAGGAACCATTCGGCACCGCTCCCTCAGCATCAGAGAACATCCTCCATCAATAGGAAACTTGGGAGACAGATCCCATGGGTGAGTGTGAGTGCTCAGCCATCTGCAACAAGCATACAGAATCTTTATAATGTGAGCAACAGTTACACAGGGCCAGTCTTACTATCTGCAGGGCTCCAAGTTGCTATGGGGGAAAATGAGTTTTCCGTGCCCTCCTCTCTGGTGCCACTACCAAGGGGAAGTCAGGTTGGTCTGTGATTTGCTGAGTTAGAAGGGCTGAAAGGAGTCAGTGGGCTTCTTGTGACTGAGGTAAATACTGCAATTCCATTGGACATATGGAGAGTCTGTCATCTGAGAAATGGTTCCCACAGTCGGTGGGTAATAATCCCACTGTGCCCACATAGAAGATAGATGTTTCCTTTACCAGAGACATTGAAGAGAAGGCTGACTATAGAGCTTTTTGTTAGCATGAGTAAGAACTGGATGACCCACGAAGGATTTTCCATCCCTAAGATATAGGGTTCTTACATCAGATTTTGAAGCAGTGACTACTATTGACTTCACAACATAAGCTTGCTGCTATTAAAATTTAGTAGGGAAAAGGCCGAATTAGACTGGTAGCAAGACACCCAGGTTCTTTAACAAGGATTCTGAGACCGATGGGAAAGAACACCCCAGATTGAATCAATTAATAGCTTTATTGATGATAACACAAACAAACAAGACAATTAACAATACTTCTTACAATCTTACAATTTGACAATTAACACTTATGCTGATCAGTACTATTTATGGAAGCTTCTCTATTGATTATCTTTATCCTCGATAGATGGTCACTGGGACAAGTCCTTTAACTTATGCACAACTTAGGCTTGATCCTTAAACCTAAACAAACCTAATTGTTTCCTTTAATTTCCTATTAACCTTTATTCCTTATAAGCACACTAGCAATTGCCTTAGAGGTTCGTGCTTTGCAGATCTCAATTAAATCCACCTGATTTCCTGAGTCTACAGACTCCTGAACTATCTGGATGCTATACTCACAGCCAGACTCTGCCCCCGCCTCTGGTCGGGATCCTTGATTCAAAACCCTCATCCTCGACAGGTGGTCGCTGGGATCTGGAGCTCACAAGCTTCTTAGGGCTGGTGTCCTCTCAATAGACTCAAGAGCTGACACCCCCCTCTTGAGCAGAGCTGCAATTCACTGAACTCCTGTCTGCTCTGAGCATTTATTTACTTTTCTGAACACTTTCTTGTGGTTTTAGCTTTTCTTAACACTCTGTGTTCGAGCACTTTTTCATGGTTTAGCTATCCTGCAGAAGTCTGCCTAAGCACATCCAGTGTTCTGTGGTTGCTCGTCTCTGGCAGTTAACCTGTGGGTGAGCTTATCTCTGTTGTTAAGCGTATTTCTGTTCTATTCTTGCTCAAACGTTTTTGCTCAGTGATTGCTCTATTTAAGTTCCCTATGCAGTTTGGGCAATTCTTTATATTTTGCTAGGCTTCGCATAATTTCAGGCCTAGTCCTTATAGCCAATTCCCCTATTATCACGATAAGAGCAACCATACTGGATCAGACCAATGGTCCATCTAGCCCAGTATCCTGCCTTCAGACAGTGGCCAATGCCAGGTGCTTCAAAGAGGAAATAAATAAAACAGGTAATCATCAAGCGATCCATCCCATCAGCCCTTCCCAGCCTTTGGCAAACAGCAATCCCTGCCTATCCTGTCTAATAGGCCACTGATGGACCTATTCTCCATGAACTTAACTTGTTCTTTTTTAAACCCGGTTATAGTCTTGGCCTTCACAACATCCTCTAGAAAAGAGTTCCACAGGTTGACTATGTTGTGTGAAGAAATACTTCCTTTTGTTCATTTTAAACCTGCTGCCTATTAATTTAATTTGGTGACTTTTATTTTTTGTGTTATAAGACAGAGTAAATAATACTTCCTTTTTTACTTTCTCCACACCAGTCATGATTTTATAGACCTCTATCATGTCCCTCTTAGTCGTCTTTTCTCCAAGCTGAAAAGTCCCAGTCTTATTAATCTCTCCTCATATGGAAGCTTTTCCATACACCTAATCATTTAGTTGTCCTGTTCTGTACCTTTTCCAAGTCCAATATATCTTTTTTGAGATGAGGTGACCAGATCTGCACGCGATATTAAAGATGTGAGCATATCTTGGATTTATAAAGAGGCAATATGGTATTTTGTAGCTTATTATCTATCCCTTTCTTAATGATGCCCAGCATTCTGTTAGATTTTATGATTGCTGCTGCATATTGAATGGATGTTGTCAGAGAAGGGTTAGATGTGACATAACAGCAGTTCTTCTAGTATTCCTTTTGAGGAGGAGAAGAATGGTCATTGCTTCACACCTTTAGAAGGCAACTTTGTGATTTTGAGTCCTTTTGTGCATGTAGAGTCCAGCTGGTGACTAAAATGATCTGCCACAGGTTAGGCAAATGTGATGTTGCTCCTGGTGAATTAGATACCAAGGGCTAGTTAATAGGATGTGTGTTTGGGGCATGTATATGTCCAACCCCTGTGCATGTGCTCATTGTCAAAGCTAGGAGAGAGTTTGAATAGAAGCAACGTAGTTTCTGAAAGGTTAACCTTGCATTAGTACAGAAAGGATTAGCCACCCTGAGAAAGAAATGTAAATGGAAGTGATCACTCCAGATGTGGAAACCAAAGCTATACTCTTCGTAAATCCTGTCTGGCAAGAAATTCAACTTGTTTTATTATGATGAGAAGAGAAGAGCTTCTTTTTGAGAAGCTCGTCCAGCCCCAGGCGCAGCCATCCAGTGCAGCCAGTGTCACTGGTATCTTTCTCCCCCAGGCTCAGCAAGTACCAAAAGGTCCTGACTCTCGAGGCCAGTCCATATCCAATCTGAGATCATTTTCATTGGCCAGTCAGGCACAGGAAGCTACTATCCACAACCACCTGACCAGGAAGGACTCTCCCATGATGTTTGGGGTGACAGCAGCCAATACCAAACTAGTGAGTATGGGCATTTGCCCTTTCACCATTTCAGATGGCTGAATGGAGCTGCACAGAGCACCTACACCTGTACTTCTTTCCCTTCAAAATCAGGCTCAGTCCTGCTCTCACTTGTGTGATGCAATCGTAGCCTGTGTCTCTCTTCATATCTTGTCTGATCCCCATTGTCTTCTCCCTGTTGTGGGTTTAGCCTACACCACTTCTCCTTCATAACATCCTCTTCTTCACCTTCTGGACAGTCCTGCCCTATGCTCCTTCTCCTTCACAACCTGGGATTTGCCATACACATTTTCATAGCCAGGATCTGTCCCATTCTCCAGACCATTCTATTTCCACATCCTTTGTGTCTGTATCAGGAGTTGATTTAGGGTTCCTGATCTGTTTTGGTTTTTCTTTCTCACACAGAATCCAAGGAACCCACAGTGTCACAGCAGGGATGCTCACCCTCTTCTGAAGTCCAGTAAAAAGATGTTCCAGGTCACAGCAAATATGGGAGCTGCTGGAGATCCCAAGGCATCGATGGGCAGTTACTCTCAGTCCTATGGGACCATCTGTAAATCTGCACTTCAGAGTCTTCCAGTATCAAATTCCTGCCAGCAGGCATCAGCACTGAGTACACACCAGCACTGACCAACTGGAGTACAGCCCAACCCACCCATCCACAGACCCTGTAGGGAACAAGCAGTTGATGTACATCCCCACTCACAGGCACTTGGCAGGACCCCAGGTGCTAGAGAAGTATTTGCTGCACTCACCATATGGGCATAGTACCACTTGCTCTGAGAGAGAAAGCAGGAATAGTCTGGCATTCTGATCCATTTAACTTCTCAAGCCTGTACAGAGACATAAGGTAGGAAGGGGACACAGCACCATTTGATTCCACACAGCGCTGTTAATTGTTACATCTTATTCCTCATCTTCATTATCACTGATAGCTACAGAAAACTACTTTATTCTATTGCTGGCTTGTGTTGTTAGATATATCCAGGATGATTTGTCCATCTCTACTGGTCTCAATCTGTTTGTGTTCCCTGAATCCAAACTTTGGAGAGGAACAGCTAACTAAGCCATTCTCTGAAGCCCAGGAAGACTAAATTTACCACAGATACCTTGAACTTCTTTCACTTTATGTTCCCATTAGTTCCCTTTTGGGATACAAAAACAGTTACTAAAGTTTTATTTTACTCAATCAAGTAGGGGTTACCTTTCCATATGTATTTTTCTTCCATTTATTTACTACTATAACTACCATGTGTGGATATGCTCCTGTATGTAATATTATAATAAACTGCTTATATTTCACTGAGGGCAGACCCTTCATTTCACAGCATGTGGTCTGCTGTATAGGATAGTGAATGAGAGAAAATCACTAGGGAAGTACTTTTTTGTCTAATGGCCTGACACTGATTATACATTCACTTGTTGCTCCCAGAATGCAATACTCCATAAAATGCTTTTGCTGAGTTATCATAAAGTTGTTACAGAGCAACAGTAGCCCCCTCTTAGTTAAGGCTAATGCTAACTTCCCACTTTAACAGCGATCTTTCAGATGCTTTCCTCTTTCAAGTTTCCCCAAAAGAAGCCACTGTCCCTGAAGTTTCACAAACCATATCTCATTGCAGGGTAGTGTGTTTCAATCAGAAAACCAGTATTAAAGATATTGCGTTCATGTCACCAACTCTGAATATTTTCCGAATGCTTTTTGACCCATTGTATCTCCAACTTAGCCTACAAATTCAAAGTATGGTTTATTTAGCGGACCTTTGTCAGGAGTTACTTATATTGTTTATGGAGGAATTACAATGATACATAATATAAGGAGCTTGTGATGGGATGTACAAATCCCACAGTAAAGTAGGAAAGGAATGTATTAACTAAAGACTTGTTAGGTTAGGGTTATAAAGAGAAGATGGCTAGGGAGGGCCTCAGGGGGAAAAAGAAATGTGGACTTGCACAGACCATAAGGGAAACAGTGTCACAACCTCATGGGCCCAGGCCAAGACCAGGCAGCAAGGAGGAATTGGGAAAATGACCATCTTTTGTACAAGGGACTTTTGAGTTCACATTGATTTGGGTTTTCCCTAATTGAAGTAACCAATCTTCTGTTTGTTATTTAGCTTTTATTGACCAGACAGAAGAAAGCCATGATCCTGACTTCTTGATGATTGGGCCAGGGTAGAGAAACGCTCAGCACATAAGTATGGGGGACTTGGTGTCAGGAGTTAGTATTTTGTTTCTGTTTAACAGTTTCCCATATTTTCTTTCCCTTTAGATGTTGGAGATAAATCCCCTGCTTTTATAATGCTTCCAGTGATGTTAAAATATGTTCAAATATTCTTTTGGTGGAAAAGAAAAATAGGTGTAGTTCAAAGGCCTTTTGAAAGGAGAGCTTCTGTAATCATCTTCAGCCCTTATTCCTGTGGGGGCTTTTCACAGAAGGGTGATACTGTATCACAGGTTAGATAGCCATATTTAGTTAAAAGGGTTTGATAGTTGGCTATTTGCAAATGAAGTGATGGTGAAGAGTAGGCATTTCTACTGAGGAGATCAAGGCTCCTAGGGTATGTCTACACTTCAGTTAAAAACCCACAGCTTGCCTGTATCAGCTGACTCAGGCATCTAGGGCTTGGGCTAAGGGACTACATAGTGCCCATCTTCAAGAAAGGGAAGAAAGAGGATCCAGGGAACTATAGGCCGGTTAGCCTAACCTCAATCCCTGGAAAAATCATGGAGCAGGTCCTCAAGGAATCCATTTTAAGGCACTTAAAAGAGAGGGAGGTGATCAGAAGCAGTCAACATGGATTCACCAAGGGCAAGTCATATCTGACCAACCAGATTGCTTTCTATGAAGAGGTGACTGGTTCTGTGGATGTGGGGAAAGCAGTGGACATTATGTACCTTCACTTTAGCAAAGTTTTTGATACGGTCTCCCACAGTATTCTTATCAGCAAGTTAAAAAAGTATGAGTTGGATGAATGGACTATAAAATGCATAGAGAACTGGCTAGAGCAAAGGGCTCAATGAGGAGTGATCAATGGCTCTGTGTCTAGCTGACAGCTGGTCACAAGTGGAGTGCCCCAGGGATCGGTCCTGGGTCCGGTTTTGTTCAACATTTTCATTAATGATCTGTAGGATGGGGTGGATTGCACCCTCAGCAAGTTTGCAGATGACACTAAGTTAGGGGGAGTGGTAGATACCCTGGAAGGGAGGGATAGGATACAGAAGGACCTAAACAAATTGGAGGATTGGGCCAAAAGAAATCTGATGAGGTTCAACAAGGACAAGTGCAGAGTCCTGCACTTAGGACGGAAGAATCCCATGCACAGCTACAGACTGGGGACCGATGAGATAGGCAGCAGTTCTGCAGAAAAGGACCTAGGCGTTATAGTGGATAAGAAGCTGGATATCAGTCAGCAGTATGCCCTGGTTGCCAAGAAGGCTAATGGCATATTGGGCTGTATTAGTAAGAGCATTGCCAGCAGATCGGGGGAAGTGATTATTCCCCTCTATTCGGCATTGGTGAGGCCGCATTTGGAGTTTTGTGTCGCGTTTTGGGCCCCCCACTACAAAAAGGATGTGGACAAGTTGGAGAGAGTCCAGCGGAGGGCAACAAAAATGATTAGGGGGCTGGAGCACAAGACTTATGAGGGGAGGCTGAAAGAACTAGGCCTGTTTAGTCTTCAGAAGAGAAGAATGAGGGGGGATTTGATAGCAGCCTTTAACTACCTGAAAGGGGGTTCCAGGAAAGAAGGAGCTAGGCTGTTTTCAGTGGTGGCAGATGACAGAACAAGGAGCAATGGTCTCAAGTTGCAGTGGGGGAGGTCTAGGTTGGACATTAGGAAAAAGTTTTTCACGAGGTGGGTGGTGAAGCATTGGAATGGGTTACCTAGGGAGGTGGTGGCATCTCCATCTGTAGAGGTTTTTAAGCTGCAGCTTGACAAAACCCTCGCTGGGATGATTTAGCTGAGGAGAGCCCTGCTTTGAGCAGGGGGTTGGACTAGATGACCTCCTGAGGTCCCTTCCAACTCTAATATTTTATGATTTTGGAACCTAAATATTATAGTTCTAGAATCCTGATCCAAAGCCCATTGAAGTCAGTGGGAGTCTTTCCCTTAACTTCAGTGGGCTTTGGATGAGGAACTAGGTGCCTATTTTAGGCAACAGGTTTGAAAATATTGGCTTGTAACACTAACTTTACATTTTGAACCAGCTTCTGTTGGTAAGAGAGAGAGATAAGCTTTCGAGCTTACATAGAGCTGCTCTTCACATCTGGGAAAGGTACTTAGAGCTAACTACAAAGTGGAATGGATTGTTTAGACTATGGAGTTATCATGTAAGAGAACATTCAAGGTGAAGTGGACAGTTAACACCTCTGCAGTCATAGGACAAGGGAAGGCTAGTGGGTTATAGCTTGTTGTAATGAGTCATAAATTCAGTGTCTTTCTTTTTAGTGATTTTTAGTGTCTATCAAAGTTATGAATTTAAATTCCAAGGCTTGTCTTTTGAAGGTGTTGCTCAGGTGTCCTTTGAGGATGAGAACTGAGTGGTCAGATATGGAGTGATCATTTTGTGAAAAGTCTTCATCCATGGGTGATGTGGTTTTTGTCTTTTAACATTTGTCTGTGTGAGTTCATTTGAGAGCATAGTAGCACACTAGTATACTGTGCACTAGTATAGTGCACAGTAACTGTCCATGTGAACTTTGTTGCAGCACCCTAAAAGTTTCTTAGTGTACTTCGATCTATTTGGCTTTGAAATGAAGAGTAGCTCAAAGTGCACTAGGGAATTTTAATGCGTGGTGGCAGGGTCCACATGAGTCTGCTGCAGATTTATACCCCAAGATGCTGCACACTAACTTTTAATCTAGACAAGCCCCCACAAATAATGTATAAAATCAGTAGTATATTTCATTTACAGAACAAAGAGGGCAGTTATGGTTACTGGTTGGATAGAGTGATGAAGAGTATCAAGAACATGGCAGTGGAGAAACGGCTAGGTCACTTTACTATTCATTTTTAGACTTTCAAATAATGTGGTTTAATTCATACAGTAGTGCTGTTTATAATAACAAATAAATTATCCTAATGCTTATATGTGTATATAAAAATTGTAGGGTAGATCTTCAGATAGTGTAAGTTTGTGTGGTACTTTTGAAGTCAATAGGAGGACACAGATTTTAAACCACCTGAGGATCTAGCCCTGTATATATTTGAGTGGATCTCTATCCCCTCACCTTTGTGGTACAGCTGACTGCTTTACAGTACCTTGAACAATATGGCCATGATCTTGACTGGGGCTCTGGGTGTTACTGATTTCATATATAAAGTTATTAGAGATATAGAACTTGGTGTAAGAATGTGTTATGTTGTTTTTATTTTTTTCCTCTGGGTATTAGCCACACTTCACTGAGGCTGTTTCAGCCTTATTTCTTTTTAGCAATCTTTTTTGTTTAGGAAAATAAAGTAGAGATGGAAAACACTTGTAGACCAGGTAATCTGTAACCATCCAGCTCAATGCCTGCCTGCCTGGCCTTGACATCCTTGCCTCCCTCAACTCCTCACCTACAGCATTCAGATCATCATCATGTGTTTTATTAACCAATTCTGTGTGTAAAATTTGACTCCAACACACTGTTTTAGTAAATTAATTTGTTTATTTAATGCACCACAATATACAGAACTGCTTCGATAGCATCCTCTTAATATACAACAATAGCAAGAAATTTGAATAAGAGAAGAGCTGCAGCTTTGTACAGGAACAAGACTGTTGGGTTCTACTATATGAACTGTTGTGCTATCTTCCTCCTAGTATTATTTGCAACATGGAGTAAATTTAAAACAGTTCCTTAGGCTCCTTATTGGATTTTTGGCCAAGTCCTCCCCTCCTTTGTGCTCCTATTCTTTGAGCTAATATTTATGACTAATTGAACTGTTCATGTTAGAAAAGATAAGTAATCTTGATAGGCAATTTCAATCATCACTTGTGAGGCTTCCTGAACAGCCCATTCTTCAAATTGGGAAATCTAGCCACACAAGGCTTCATTTGACACTGCTTCCAGCAGCCAATAAAATAACCAGCATTTGCCACTGAAAATTTTATTAATTTATATAGTGCTGTTACCATGACAGCTGGACATCTTGAAACTTTAAAGCTTTAAGGCATAAATAAGGCTGCTGGCACTCAAACTGCTCTTCTCCTACTTGTCATCCACATACCTGTAGCAGGGTTGCTGAGCTTCCAGTTCCAGCTTCTGTAGTTGTTTATTAGGGCTGCAGCTTTGTTTCAGCATTTTTTATCAGAATTTTTTTTAAAATCTGTTTTTTTTTATTTTATTTTAGAACTGCCTTCCTCCTTGCTCCATCAAGGAGACACCAAACACCTGCAGCAGCACCCTCCACCCCAGCATTGCAACCCTAATCCTGACTGAGTGCAGAGGGGAAGCTATGGGGGAGCTACTATCAAGCAAGCCCACACCACAGTCACCCCGCAGCTCACTCCTTTGTCCCACAGGGTTGGGCCTAGCACCCCATGCTCACTCTGCAGTGGCAGACCCTATGTCTCATGGTGCTGGGCCTGGTGCCCTGCAATCACCTCACAGCGGTAGTTCCTGTGACTCCTGTGTTCCAAGATACTGGGCTCAGTGCCCTGGCATTGTCATTTGGCACATGGGTTCACAGCACTGCTCAGGTTTGGCTTGACCAAGCTATCATGATAGAGGGTCAGGCAGGCCAAACCAGAGTGGTGCTGTAATCCAGCCAACCAGGTCATAATGCCGGTCATTGAAGTTTACTCCCGCTTCCTTCTCCCCCAGTCATGATGGAGAGTCTGGCAGGTCAAACTTGAGCGGCTTTGGAATCCGGAGCACGCAGATCAGGGGGCCAGCCCAGACCCATAGAACAGGAATGACGTGAGCTGCTACAGCAGCATGAGTTGTGGACACAGAAAAAATGTCATGGACAAATGGGAAAATCATGCTATCCATGATTTTTTTTTCCTGCTGGGTCAAATGTGCAGCCCTAATGATCATGGAAGGGGCATCAGCTGTTTCTTAATCTCACGAGAGTTGGCAGGAAAACTCAGAAGGATAGTTCAAAGTGAGAGCACTTACTTCCTATCCATAATATATGCACCAGGTGAAACATGAGCTGGACAGTTAGGAAGTTGGACAGATTCTTCAGACAGGGATGGAAAAGACTTCACTACAGGAGGATGCAGTAGAGGAAGAGATGGTCTGCCCAGTCCTCTAGGATCATTTGATCACTGCCTTGTAGATGTGCCTCTACTACATTCCTTTTAGTTTTTGCTTGACTTTACACTTTGCTTGCTGCTGAGTGAACCAAAGAGCAACTGACATGCATGAGTTAGGTCTCAGCCCTTATACCTTTTGCCTCCCCTTGTTAGAAACACAGTCTAAAGGGGCAAGGCAGCCACTTGCAATAAGAGATCATGGCCTCTCTCCACAGCTGCAGTTGTCATGTAATGGCCTAAACTGCAGGTAAACTCCCAACCTCTGGGAGGGAGCCACAGATGTAATGGGGAACTGAGGTTCTGGCAGTCATGTGGAGTAAGGGAAGGTAGCCAGACCTGATTTTCAAAGTCTTGTTGCCTGTTTTCAAAGGAATTATTTCTCCTTTCCTACAGCCAATTTAACATACGATGTTCTCCTATGTTGCCTTGCTAGCAGAGGACTTGAGCTTGCTGTGACTTTTTATGATTTTATTTTTTAATCTACCAAATGTGTTTATTTGTACCTCTAGGCACACAGATAAAAAGAAGACATCAGATATAATTTCCAGCACTGAGACCAATTGCCACTGCTGTTGTGTTGCCTAAGTGAGACAGTTACAGGCTGAAGAATAACAGACCCCAGGCAGTGAACTTTATGTATAACCCTCTTCTTTCTTTTTGACACCCACCCACTGCCCTGCCAGACAATCCAATACCATGATATCCAATACAGGCTGGTTTAGGCCAGGCCTGGTACCAAACACCTGAAAGAAATCGGGGGGGGGGGGGATTGCTGCGTTTTAAGAAAAAATAAGTTACAATAAAGCTCAGTTATTTCCTCCTTTTGTCTGAACCCCTCCTCCCCCTCCTGTTGTCACAATTAAGGAACCCTGCTAATACTTGAAATGGCCTATCCTCTGCTACAATCCTTCCCTGAGTGAAAACACCTCTTCTTGGCAGTATACCCTCAAGGAAATTTTGCTTGGTGAAGGCTGCATTGTACAGGCTTGATTCAGTGCCCTACTAGCTTGGCTAATCTAAAAAAGAGACACCTTCTTATCCCGGCATGGCATGTATATTCCCTCTGCTGCTATAACTATATTTAAAAACACCTATAAGATTATACAAAGCTAAGTATAAAAGCTGGACATGTGCTGATGGACAGGGCCATAATTATAGCTAAGGGCAAAGAATTTACTACAAGATCTTGCTCCTGGAAACTGTCAGAGATCCTCCTGGCACCACATATGAGGAAAAAAATGGATCGCAACCTGAGAAATATCCAAAAATCAGCATTGTGCTTGTAAGTGAGAAGTACAGACTTTGTTGGCTCAGGGCAGAGCTTTGCATTATAGTCACCCCTCCCTGAATAATAGCAAGCTTGTTATGTCTGCTGAGGAGCTTTCCTGTGCAGATGATAAATACACTCCACTTTAATTTAATTTTAAACAATCTGGTGATTTAATTTTTTTGTAATTTGCATCATATTGCAGTAAGATTGCCTTGCACCATGTAACCTTATGGGGAAATTGTGCTGCAGGAAGCCAGTGTTGCACATTCAGTATGTTACTAGTGTCCATCACTGAAGTGTAACCTCCCGTTTCACCATTGACAGACAGTAGTTACAGCCCCTGGATTTGGATTTAGGCAGCATTTCTAAGGTCACTTTTTGGTTTTGAAGGTCCCAAGGAGTTTGGGCATGAATTTCCCCATTCTCTTGTCTTTGGCATCTGTGTCACATTCCTCATCAGTCTGAATTGGTTGTTCATCTTTCTTGCAGAAGACCTCAAACCTGCTATAGACCTTCTTTTCCTTTCGCATGTTCTCCATCTTTTTCAGAAGGGTATCTCTGTCCTCTGATGGTTGCCTCTGAAGATTTCTCTTATGGCTCCCAAAACTCTCTGACCTGCTAATGTTGCAACTTTTCTCCTTCTCACCTTTGCTTTCTAAGCTGGTGGTAGACATAGTAAGATCAGGATTACTTGTGGATGGTAGTTGCTTGGCTAGTTCAGCTCTGTTCTTCTGACTGTTGGCAGAAATTTGCTCCAGAATCACTTTAGTGTCATCGCGGAGGTTGCTGCTATATAGTATGTTTGGCGTGGATGTAGCAAACCTGATCTGAGATGGCTGGTTGCTTTTGAGGGCAGGTGCTGTTGTGACCTTTTGGGATTTCTCTTCCTCCATTGCTTCCTGATAATCCCCCTTGGAAGATCGTTTGAGGCCCACAATCTGTTTGTCAGACTTTCCACTCTCAAGAATGGTTTCTTCCTCTGATTTCTTTTCACCTTTTGGATTCAGCAACTGTTTCAACCTTAGCGACCCTTTCCTAAAAAATTCCAATGGCCTTTGTTCCTGTTTGGCACCCTCCTCTTCACATTTATTGAGAGAGTTGTCAGACCCTTGATTCTTGGATAAACTTTCAGGAATCGATGTGGTGCTTATCCTACTCTGTGGTTTCTTGAATTCAGTGTCAGCTAGTTCCTGTGTGTCTCTTTGGAATGTCAGTTTCTCCCTCTTCTCTGGTAGAGCAAGCTTCTGAGTGTCTCCTACAAATATCAGGCTCTCCTTTGTCTGAAGAGCAGGTTTGCTGTCTGTCGGATAGAACCGAGAAGATAATTTGTCCATTTGATTTCTAATATTTGTTATAGGATCTTTACTCAGTGTGTCAAGGAGCTGGGTGGCTGAGGGAGACATACCAAGCTGTTTCTCAGACTCTGCGTGCATCTTGTAACTACTGAAGGATTCTTTTGAGTCTAGCACCCTGCTCTCCAAAATCTTGTATTGCACAGATTTGGTACATTTTTTCTCCAAATTATGGGATTCTTCCTGGAGAAAACTGGAAATAGCTTTGGTATGACTAACTGTAGTGTTCTCTGTGTCTTTTCCAACAGTTTTATACTTCTCTAAAAGTTCTGCCACTTTAGAAGAGGTGGCTGCCTTTATAATTTCATTGTCTTTTATAATCTCACTGGACATTTGCTCCTTTTGGGTCATCTGAACCTTCTCCATTGTCATGTTCTGCTGATCTAATTTGGCAGCATTAAAAATCAGAGAAGACCTGAGCCTTGAGCTCCGCTGGATCAAAGGATTTATCCTGGACCTAAAGGAATCCTGCTTCATGAGGGAAGTCTCCTCACCTGCTCTCTCAGTACCTGCAGACTCTTTGGCACTTTCAGTTCCCAGTGATTTATTATTAAATGACATAGGAGACTTGAAAGATGGGATCAGGTCACTGGGGTACTTTGTGAGGGGCTCTCCAAGGTTCAAAACATCATTATATGGTTCTGATTCCATGGGCATTGGGATGCCTTCTTCTCCTGGTTCAGACTGGTATGCACTCAGGTATGAAGAAATCCTCCAGTTACGCAAACCTGCTCTATTTTCCTGGGTCTTCTTGTCCTGATCTGGGTCGTGGTCTTGTAAAAACAGTCGTTGTTCCAGGCTCTGCTTCTGTGTTGGGGATGTCTGGCACATGAATTTCTGCCCTATGTTTTGCCTCCTTAATGACATCAGCCCTAATGGGCCATTCCCTGCTGGATTCACTTGGTCAGAGCCATGCCTCACTTCCCTGGAAGAATTTGAGGGCTCATAATCTAGCCTTAAGGGGAAACCCTCCTGTGGGAAGTTGGATTCAAGTTCAGGATATCTGGGGCCCTGTGCATAGTCCTCCAGTTCATTGAATCCTGGCCTACCACCTCGGATTCGCTCAAAGAACCCCTGAGGCCTGCTGGAAGCATGGGGATGTTCAAATTGATACTGGTAGAACTGGTCCTTTTGAAAGTGACTGGACTGCATTTTAAATTCATCCAGATTGTTCATGAACATTTGTCTAGAATATTGTTTTGAAGAAGAAAAATTTTCAAAGGTTCCTTCAGCAAAGCTGTGCCTCTTAAAGGAATCCAGCTCTAGCTGCTTGGAGCGGAGAAAACCCCTCACAGGATCAATCTGAGAATTCTCCATTTCTATCTTCTTGGAATGCATGCGCATTGCTGACCCTTCTATATTATGACGCATAAGTTCATCCCGTCTGAAAGCTGACAAGAAATATCTATCTGGATCAACTCTGTCCATGAAGGGGGGAAAGACATTGTCATCCCTCTGGAACAGCAGGTGTGCTTTCTTTGGAAAAAAGGGCATATTGTTGCCAAAGGGAGCCATATTAAGTGGGTTCTCTGCCTTCACCAAGACATTGGCTGCAGGAATGAGAGGGTCTGACTGTGCAAAGAGAATTCGGAATTCTTCATCAAAGCTGGACACCAGCTCCCCTTGGAATATGTGAGCGATGCTTCGATGAATCTTCTCAAAGGACCACATAAAACTGCACCAAGATACAGAAAAGATGAGACGTGGTTAGCACCTGATGAGTCAAATCAGTGGCACCACTTCACATCCACCATGCCTTTTTCTAACACCATGTACTACTCGGGCAGTTTTCTACTGCCCACAAAAGTTCTCCAGACTAACACTTATTAATTATTGGGGATCATGACAATACAGGGAATTTTACAGACAAATAAATGAGCCAGTCTCAGGACTAATAAGCTCATGTTCTAAACTGAGAGATCTAACATAGCAAGTGGTAACAACAGAGAGGAGATGGAGAGGAAAGGAGCATGAGGGTTATGGTAAAATATACTAATATGGCTGTTTTGTGATGAAATGTTTTAAATTAAAATATTTTGAAGTTATTTTAATCATTCCTTTTATTTTTAAATAATGTACCCACCTGTAAACCTCGGCGCTGAGGCAAGGACTCCCCTGCGAGGAAGAGCACCCCATTCCTCACAAGGATTATCTTACTCTCTCCACCGAGATCCATACAGCATGCTCCCTGCCTTGATGAGGTAATGATTTTCCCTATCTGGGTTTTAATGTGGGGACACTCACTTAAGTACCAAAAGAACTTAGCTAAGTCTGATGAAAACAATGAACTTTCTATAGTCAGAAGTATAACACAAGCATTGACATAGTTACTTTCATACTCTAACCTTATGCACTAGTCACTTCCATACTTGTAACTAGTTGCTGATTCTAATATCCCACCCATCTTTTTAGCAACTTTAATTCTATGATAACCCTTAGATTTCATGCTGGGCTGAAAAAAAAATATTTAAAAAACCTGTATATCTGACTGTTTTCTCAGGCCACAGTCACTAACAGTGCAAGCTGATTATGGTGTGTCTTCAGCCAGGTGGCATATGGAGTTAGTGTCCCTAGCAATGCTGGTGTCTGCAATGATTCTGGGTGTTTAAATTAGTTGTCAAAGTTACTACCTTTGTACAGATATTTTATGTCCTGGCTAAGAAAAAAGATGGGCTTTAGATTTCTGTAGTCTCCTTAGCTACAGAATTATGTATTATCCCTTGGAATAATAGTACATTGTGCTCCAATGTCAAGTTTAAGGGATACAACCCTGCCACTGATGTTTAGTTGTAACTGTCATAGCAAGAGCAACCCCTCCCCTGAGCATCTTTTCTGAATGGAGATAGGGCTATGACATTCTATAGTCCTTCCCAACACCCCCTCACCTGTAGTTGCCACTCAGCACCACCATGCAGTCCACCAACAGGACCTTCTCTTTCACATGCCCTTTGAAGGACATCCCCGTACGGCAATAATAGGTGGGGCCAGAAACTGTCCGGACCCTCAGGAACTGCAAACCAGCAGAGAGATGAGGCAGAGACTCCCAAAGGCAGCAGCTGCTGTTTCCCCCTCCCCTCCTTAGTACTCATCTCTCCCATAACGTCAGCACTAGCTCTCTGTCTATCTGCCTTTCTGTCCTCATGACACTACCCTGGCTGCCTCCAGCCCTTGTCTCCCCCTCATTACTGAGACAACTCCTTTCTTCCCTTGCTCCTTACATCCATCTGCCCTGTAGCTCCCTCAGCTCCTCTGTTTTTTAATCTAAGGGCCAGATCTTAGGGTCCCAGCAATGAACCCACGCAAGCGAGCCCCTCTTATTTTATCACCTCCACATAGTTGAGGTTGACTTTGCACTTTGCAGCTGTGTCTAGGAAGAGCTGGGAATTCATTTCATCCAGGAGAATGTACACAGGGACCCTGCGGGCAGCAGCATCCAGCACTTCACTTAGCAGATCTACATCTGTGAAGACATCCATCACTATAGCTACCACCTGTGAGAGAGAGAGAGAGTGAGATAAGGACATTCCAGTTTTATGCCTGCCTGCTTCATCCCTGTATATGAGCATTCACTTGCAGCTGCTTACAGCAGTCTCTCCCACCCCAGCATCTGCCCCTGCTGCATGCCTTCCCCCTACCCTGGGAGCACCTGCCCTTGCTGGACTTGTTCTGTGCCCCAGTCTGGCATCTCTCCCCTCCTGGTTCCTGCCCTGGAGTAAGAATTCTTACACTTTAAGGCCAGAATGAATCATTAGATCATCTAGGTCTGCTCTACACCTAAAACTTATGTTGTTATAGCTACATCACTTAGGGCTACGAAAAAATTCATGCCGTGTTTGACATAGCTGGGTTGACCTAACCCCCACTCTCAATGAAGCGAGGTCGATGGAAGAATTTGTTCATTGACGTAGCTATTCCTATTTGAGGTGGGTGGGGTTTACTACCATGATGGAAAAACTCCTTGTATTGCTATAGTAAGTCTCTGTACTATGGTGGCATAGCTGCAGAATTGGAGATGTGTTGCTGTAATATTTGTAGTGTAGACATATCCCTACTCTGATTTCCTGCATAACCCAGGCATGAGAATTTCATTATTACCCCCATATTGTCCATGATAATTTGTGTTTAAATAAGCATATGTTCCAGCAAAGCATCCAGTCTTTATTTGAAACCATCAAGAGATGAAGAACCCACCACTTCCCTTGGTAACTTGTTCCAATAACTAATCATTGTTTCTATTTAAAATGTTTGCTTTATTTCTAATTTTAATTTGTTTTCACCTAGTAGCTTCTCTGCTCAGTTAAAGAGCACTTTAATAACTGGTTTTTTCTCCCCATTAAGATACTTTTACATCATAATCAAGTCACCTTGTAAACATCTTTTTGATAAGCTGAAAAGATTGATGGACTGCAGAGCAGTTTTCCAGTCTTGGAATCATACTCTACAATTTCTCCAGCTTTTCAACACTTTTTTAAAAATGTGGACACTAGGATGCACTATTCCATTATCAGATTCACCAGTGTTGTACAGAGAGGTAAAAATGACCCCATAAATCTTTTCAGGATTTCAGCCTTCCAGGATACAGTTCCCCATTCTGTAGGTATTGCCTGTATTCTTTAAAGTTGGCCAGAGGGATGTCTCGTTAAGCCATCCTTGGGCTCCCCAGATTCTGGGCCCATGCAGAGTTCTGTGTAACTTCTGGTGTAGCTTCAAGGCTGCTCTAATTTACGCAGTTTCCTACAGGCTCTTGGAAGCAGAGAATAACTGTGGTACAGTGAATGCTGGCCATGCACCCAACACTCTCCCTTTACCTCCTTGTGCCAGGAACTGGACTGAATGCCAGTGCAGCACCTTTACACCAGCTCTACAGAAACTAGGGAGGCCCCTGTATGTGGAGATTCTCAGGCAGCTGTTTCCACCTTTGGTAAGCCCCTTTCAATTGTCAGAGTGGCCTGAGGGGGCCTGAGTGTAATTTTGCACCGGGAATAGCAGAAGAAATCACTGCAGAGCTGCTGTATCCTGCCCCGTCCCCTTCAGCTCTGTTGGTTCCTGGCCTTTGTACCACTCACCTGTTGTGCAGCTCGGATCATCCTACGGGCTTCTTCCTTGATGCTGGGATTGTCTGGGGGTGGTGGCTGCACCAGTGTTGTTACCTCAGTACCCTTGAATCCAAAGACCATTGGCCAGCCCAGATCAAGCTCAGGGACAGCAAGGTCAGAATTCATAGGCCAATAAGTCCCAGAGGATCCATCCACATCGTTGCCATGCATGGCATCCATGCAGCTGCTCTCCTGGTTGGCATACTGGGGCTTCTGGAGATGCTGAGTGATGTGCTCTACCTCTGCACTGCAGAGAAAGTCAGGGGCTCCTTCTTCATCCAGGAAACGATGATAACTCTCCTGCCCCTCCTCAGCTAGCAAATCCAGAGCCAGCCGGTAATACTCCTTGTAATGGGGTGGCAGGTAGTTAGGGTCCAGGGGGTTGTCCCCCTGTGAGGAGCTCTGGGACCGGCGAGCCATGAGGGGCAGGGGAGCTGCAGGAAAGGAACAAAGAGCAGGAAGTTAATAGACAATATTAACAATCATCCATATCCCGTTGACACATTCTTCCTGCCAAATTGGTATGTGTAAGGCTCATGCATGGTAAAACATTGTGAGACATTGAAGGTTGTGCAGGCGCTCAGACTAGATGATCATAATGGTCCCTTAAAGTCAATGAGTCTATATGAGATGCCAAGTGCACTGGGTAGTAATTACTGTATATACAGCTTTTTTGCACTGTGTGATGTAGCGTATATCAGTGTTGTAATAGCTTGGAAATTGATCATTTGGATAGGAAATGGGATTGTATGGTCACCTATTAATGTGTTACTTTGACATATTAACATATATTTGTTGAACATTATGATGTAAAGTGGGAAGGTGTGGCAAAGACTGAGGGGTTTTACTGTACTTGAAGTGCTAGGTCTGCCTTGTATCTGGTATGTCTGTATCTTTGCGTCTGAGATCTAGTGTCATCTTTGCATGGGTCCAGTGTGCGTTGTCATGCTTGTGCTTTGGGCTGTAGGCAGGGCCAGACTAAGGCATCCGTAGGAACCCAGCTCCTAGAGTCAGGCAGCTACATACAAATCTTAGCTCTCATTTTCTTAAAAGAAAATAAATTTATAGCCCTCATGGTTGGGACAAAAAGCTTGGAAATGTAGCTCAAAGGTACCTAAAAGGTGACATACCTAAGTGTGCTGCAGAGTGTCTGGAACCTGACTCTGACTCTGAGATGGTGGTGCTATCCCATGATTCTCACAGGAGCATTAACTTCCAGACCCATTGTTCCAGGGGCCCTGCCAATGCCAAGCAGAGAACTCTCTGTAATAAGAGAAGAATAAAGAGGGCCTGGCCCGCCCACCCACTCAATCAGAGACACCCATGTAGCTGAGGTAAGTACTGTGGGAGTTTTGGCTGCCCTCCCTTCCTTCTAAAGGAGAGGGGTCCCATGCCACTCATAAAAGGTGGGGTAGGGGTGTTGGATCTGCTGCTCCTGGAGGCGAGGAGATTGGGGACCCAGGCTACAGCCCTTGCCAGTCTGGAAAAGGTAAGGGGCCCTTAAGTCTGTGAGAGTGGGGCTATAGTGCTGCAGGAATGGAGCCACAGGGAACTCTGTCATGGTGTTTCTAGGCCTCATGATTGCCTAATCCAGTACTGACTGCAGGGTGTCTCTTTCTTCTGTTTTGTGTATGCTGGGGATGCCCTCCTACTGGCAGGTGTGCAGATGTCAGTGTCTGGATGAGTGTCTCAGGATGTTATATGTCCTAGACAGACTTTTGGAGGCACAGGGGAGATCAAAAAGAACTATTCTGATAATCTAGTCTGAATTTCAGCATAATACAGGCCAGAGAACCTCATCCACGGATTTCTGCTTCAAGCCAATTAACTCCTGGCTGAGGTAGATCAGATCTTCTAGAAAGATCCAGTCTTGATTTACAGACTCCAAGTGATGGAGAATGTCCCACAGCCTTTGGTAAACTCTTCTCATGATTAATTACCTTCACTGTTAAAACTCTGCACCTTCTTTCTAGTCTGAATTTGTCTGGCTTCAACTGTGAACCACTGTATTTCTTTCTGCCTTTTTCTGCTAGATTAAAGAGCAGTTTACTAGCAGAAATTTCTTCTACCTGAAGGCACTTGTTAAACCATGATCAAGTCACCTCTTAACCTTCTCTTTGATAAACTAAGAGTCAGCTTCTTCAGTGTCTCACTATAGGAGAGGTCTTCCAGACCTCATATCATTCTTGTGCCTCTTTTCTGAAACCTTTAAATTTTTCAGTATCCCTTTTGAAATGCTGACACCAGAACTGAACACAGTATTCCAAAAATGTTCTCAATAATGCCATCTACAGAGGCAACATCACCTCCCAACTCCCCTTGATATTTCCCTGCTTATTCATACAAGGCTTGTTTTACCCTCTTAGCTAAAGCATCCCACTGGAAGCTCATATTCAATTTATCAGCTTTGACCCATATATCCTTTTCAATGTTGCTGCATTCTGGGATATAGTCCCTATCTCGTGTGACCTACATTCTTTATTCCTAGACTTACGACTTTGCATTTTGCTGTAGTGAAATGCATGCTCAAATGAGCCCAATTTACCAAGTGATCCAGGTAGATCTGTGCAACTGACCCACACCCATCCATATTTACCTTTTCACAAATTTTTGCCAGCAATGATTTTTATATTTCCTCTAGATCACTGATACTGAGTAGCTTTGGGCCAGGAACAGATTCCTGTGAGAACCCCTCTAGAAACAAACCCTCATTGGTTGACAATTCCCATTTATTTTATTTATTTTTGCAGTGAATCAGTTTTCTAATTTTTAGTCCAGTTGTGTCATCCAGCTGTCACTCTCATGTCATCTTCACTATGTGACAAACAGCTAAGGTGTGCATGTTGTCTTATGGGTGTCTGGAGTGATTTATTGTCAGGCTTGTGTGTGAGAAGAGGGTATGTTCTTGCTCTGTGTTTCTTCCAGCCCTACTCAGAGCAGCAAGTAGTGTGACAGGTTGGGTGGGGCCTCTTGTCAGCGATTGGGCATTGGTTTGCGATGGAGATAGAACTAACTAATTCTCTACTTGTGACATGTTGCATAAGTGTTGCCTGGCTATTTCTTCTGATCTATTTCTGTCAGTCTTGTGTCATATTGGATTGTGAACTCTCTGAGACAGGGGACTGTCTTAATTCTGTGCACCACACAGCATATTGGGGCCTTGACTGGGACCTCGAAGTACAAATAATCTGTCAGAAGGGCACTGTCCCTCACTGTATGTCTATGCATTAGGAGATTGTCCTTTTGCTGCATGTACATTGGATAGTCTATCTTCTGTACTGCTGATCTCAGCTATGATTAATGCAGGATGACTGCTCTGTCCTGTGGAGTTGGTGGAGCCTGAGTGCAGGGTGTGGTGCTAAAGATCCTGGGGGAAGCTTCAAACAAGAATGTGTCCCTGAGGCCAAAAGGAAGTGGGCATGTCAGCAAGGAGTGAGCACTGAAACAAGCTGGTGGCTGCAGTGACTGTTCAGTTAAGGTGCTGTTCTCCATGCTGACAAGCTGGGCCTGTCCACCACCTAGTCCAGGCCTGATGTGGGCCACATTCACCAACATCGGGAACAGTCAAGGAAGCCTGGAAAAGATTCCTGACACCTTGCTGAAAGGAGATGGCAGGAGGAGCCTGATTTCTAGACATTCTAGTTACCTGTGAAAACAGGTCCATGGAGGGCAGCACCAAACACATGGACTGGATTTCACAAAGAATGGAGCTCAGAGGCCATCGTGACTAACATGGCTAGAAAATCTGCACCATCACCCTTATTGACTCTCAACGAGACAACCAAGGCAGGAGAAGCTGTGTCTCCTTTCAACCAAGATTTGCTTCATAGAACTATAGAAGTTAAAGCTGGAAAAGCACCATCTGGTTCCACCAAACCTATACCTATGGCCCGGATAATTGTTCCCTGCAGTCTGTTTTCCAGGGCAAGTCTCGAGTGACAGTCTCTGCAATCCCATAGGGAAAGACAGCTCTCCCTCAGGCTGCTCTAAATCCTTCCAGGGTCAAGGCAGACATAAAAATCTGAGAATAAGGTAGCCATAACCAGCTCCAGGACAGCCCTCCATTGTGCTAAAAACAACCTTATCCTAAATAGTTTGTAATATTTTTCAGAAAGCATAAGGATCATATCCTGCATGGACATAAGCAACACATCTCGAAGAATAACAGTTACAAGATAAGTAACTGTCTCTTACTGCTCACTTGCAACTCAAGAAAACAGGGTTCATGGTGTTGTCCACAGGAGGCTCCTATTGCTAAACTCCCCTGTGAACACAAATAGATCCTGGAGTTTGTTCCTTTCCTTACAGAATCACTCAACATGATATCAGTTTTAGAGACTCTCTAATAGACTATGAGGCCAGTAAGGACCAGTGGCATCATCTAGTCTGACCTCCTGTGTAACACGGGTCATAGGATTTCAGCTAATTAAATAATCCGCAGATCATAGGTCAAAAATTACATGGAAGGAGAGCGATAAGGGCAAAGAGGGAAGCATCTTGGGAGAACATGTAGAAAGCTAGAGGTTTTGCTGCACTTGAAGTGGGTCTACTGCTGGGTCTGAAGCTGAGCTGTGGGGTTCAGCGATCACTCTGTGATTAAGGTGCTTGTTAGAATCATAGAATATTAGAGTTGGAAGGGACCTCAGGAGGTATCTAGTCCAACCCTCTGCTCAAAGCAGGACTATCGTCAGCTAAATCATCCCAGCGAGGGTTTTGTCAAGCCACAGCTTAAAAACCTTTAAAGATGGAGATGCCACCACCTCCCTAGGTAACCCATTTCAATGCTTCACCACCCTCCTAGTGAAAAACTTTTTCCTAATGTCCAACCTAGACCTCCCCCACTGCAACTTGAGATGATTGCTCCTTGTTCTGTCATTTACTACCGTTGAGAACAGCCTAGCTCCATCCTCCCTGGAACACCCTTTCAGGTAGTTAAAGGCTGCTATCAAATCCCCCCCTCATTCTTCTAATTCAACTAGTTCTTTCAGCCTCTTCTCATAAGTCTTGTGCTCCAGCCCCCTAATCATTTTTGTTGCCCTCTGCTGGACTCTCTCCAGGATGTCCACATCCTTTTTGTAGTGGGGGGCCCAAAACTGGACACAGAACTCCAAATGTGGCCTCACCAATGCCAAATAGAGGGGAATAATCACTTCCCGCAATCTGCTGGCAATGCTCTTACTAATGCAGCTCAAAATGCCATCAGCCTTCTTGGCAACCAGGGCACACTGCTGACTCCTATCCAGCTTCTTATCCACTGTAACACCCAGATCCTTTTCTGCAGAACTACTGCCTATCTCGTCGGTCCCCAGTCTGTAGCTGTGCATGGGATTCTTCCGTCCTAAGTGCAGGACTCTGCACTTGTCCTTGTTGAACCTTATCAGATTTCTTTTGGCCCAATCCTCCAATTTGTTTAGGTCCTTCTGTATCCTATCCCTCCCTTCCAGGGTATCTACCACTCCCCCTAACTTAGTGTCATCTGCAAACTTGCTGAGGGTGCAATCCACCCCATCCTACAGATCATTAATGAAAATGTTGAACAAAACCGGACCCAGGACCAATCCCTGGGGCACTCCACTTGTGACCGGCTGCCAGCTAGACATGGAGCCATTGATCACTCCTCGTTGAGCCCTTTGCTCTAGCCAGTTGTCTATCCATTTTATAGTCCATTCATCCAACCCATCCTTTTTTAACTTGCTGATAAGAATACTGTGGGAGACCGTATCAAAAACTTTGCTAAAGTCAAGGTATATAACGTCCACCGCTTTCCCCTCATCCACAGAAGCAGTCACCTCTTCATAGAAAGCAATCAGGTTGGTCAGGCATGACTTGCCCTTGGTGAATCCATGTTGACTGCTCCTGATCACCTTCCTTCCTTTCTTTTAAGTGCCTTAAAATGGATTTTTTGAGGACCTGCTCCATGATTTTTCCAGGGATTGAGATGAGGCTGACCGGCCTATAGTTCTCTGGATCCTCTTTCTTTCCTTTCTTGAAGATGGCATTATATTTATCTTTTTCCAGTCATCAGGGACCTCCCCCTATTGCCACGAGCTTTCAAAGATAATAGCCAATGGCTCTGAAATCACATCAGCCAACTCCCTCAGCATCCTCGGGTGCATTGCATCTGGGCCCATGGACTTGTGTATGTCCAATCTTTCTAAATAGTCCTGGACCTGTTCCTTCAGCACTGCGGAATGTTCACTTCCTCCCCATTCTGTGCCGCCCAGTGCAGTAGTCTGGGAGCTGACCTTGTCTGTGACGTTCTTCTAGTCCTGGTCTCTACTTCAGTGTGCTGTAATTGTTGCCTGTCTGAGATCCTCTTATGCAAAACAGGAGACTCAGTGTCCCTTATCTCCCTCCCTGTTGGGATTTGGAGAAGCTCTAACCTATTCCTTCAAAGTATGTGTCCATCTGGGGTGACAACCTCATGTAATGGCAAGGCAGCCTGTTGTGACACCACTGCTGTTGTTTTGCATCATGTCTCTTTATACATCCAAAAGTCCCCAGTGACTCTGACATCTGTTTCTAACAGTGCAAGTAGTCTTGTTTTAATTTTTCTGCTAAACAAAATGTCAGGTGGTGACAACTCATGCTTCATTGATGCCATTCTGTAATTTAACAATGTTAAATATGGATCAGTGTCTAACCCAACCTTTTTCAGTAGATGGTTTATTATTCTGACACTGTTTTTCACCAACTTGTTGGACTGGGAATAATTGGGACTAGAGGTTACATGTCTAAACTTGAACTTCACTGCAAACTGCTTAAATTCATACCCACTAGCCCATGGTCCATTGCCAGACATTAATGTGTCAGGTAAACTATGTCTTGCAGAAATAGAGTAGATAGTCACAATCACCTGTTCAGATGTTATATCTTCTAGTAAGGGTATCTCAGGGATGTGAGAAAATAGTCTAGGACAAGTGGATTTTTTACCCAGCCAAGATAAACAAAGCTACGCCTACTTTGCTCCAGGGGGCTAATCTGTCCTGTGCACCCTTCTCTTAACTTTTTTTAATCCCCAATTTGATAATCATGCATTCTTTTTAGCATAGTCTTCTGCAACAGCTTAGGAATTACCATCCTGCTGCCTTTTAGCAAAATCCCATATAATACTGAGACTGCCACCTTAAAGTGTTAGTAGGGGCTGGAAATAGGCTGCCCTGGCCCTCTCTGCAAATAGCCTTAATTACTTTCTATAGGGCCCCATCCTGAGCAGTAGCTCTGGCAATCATAGCCACATTTCATCTGAGGCTGGGTCTACACTGACGGCGGCAAATTTGCCGCCGTCACATCGATTGCTCTGAATCGACTGAGCAGTCTGTATAGATGCGCTGAGTCAATCCAGGAAGCAACGCAGGAATAAAGCTGAAAAAAGAACTTGTGCGCTCTGGGGCAGAAAGGGGCCAGTGTTGCCAAGCCGCTTTTGGCACAGGCAATAAATGGTCTATGGTTGGTTTCACATAACACAGACTTCCCACAAATAATGATGTTAAAGTTTTTACATGTATGGACTAAGGTCAATGCTTCCTTCTCTATTTGAGGATATTAATACTCAGTTTTTCTTAATGCCGATTGGTGCATAAGCTGCTGGTCTCCAATTTTAACCATACTGTCATGTGCCAATACGTTTCTTGGCAGCATCTGGGGAAAGCTTAGTTTTGTGCTTACTGTCACGGTACCAACGAGCTGGGTCCTCTAACTCCTTCAGCTTCTCAAACTCTTTATTAAGATTTGCTTCCATTGGTCAGTTTTGCATAGTAGAGCTTGGGTTACTGGTTCATGCAGCTAGATTGGGCACAAATTTCCCTACGTAGTTCATGGTTCTGAGGAATCTCTGTCTTTCTTCCTTGTCTACTAGGGCAGGCATGTTGGTGATGGCCTCAATCTTGCTGTGTTAACTTCTCTCCCAGGTATGGTATTTCTGTTGCACAGAATTTACACTTTTGTTTAGCCCAGCACCTCTAGTTCTTTCCAAAGATGTGTGGAGCCTCTGATAACACTTCTCTGCTGTTTTGGTTCCCCCAGTCCACCCCCAGATCAAAATGTCATCTATGTAAACCTTAGTACCCTCCATATAATCAGAATTTTGTTGTATTTACTGGTGGTGTTTGCTGGATGTTGAACACAACCCAAATGGCAGTCTGCAGAAACAGTGTCTCCCAAATGGGGTGTTGAATGTGCACAGATATGTGCTTTGTTTTTCCAATGGGCCTTGCCAGAAGCCTGCTGATGCACACATCAAGCATTAACAAAAATAATATTTAGTATCAGCCATCTTCTCCAAAATTTCTTCCCTTGTAGGTAGTGGGAAATGTTCCCTTTTTACATGTTTAATTATTTTGGGTCTATACAAAAGTGAAGGGTTCCGTCTCCGTCCACCCCCCCCCCCAAAAAAAAGTCCAATTAACTTATTCATTCTGTTGATTCTTCTACTTGCTCTATAGTTCTTAGAGCCAGGAGTCCTATCTAGTTCCTATTTTAGCCTCTGTCTTAAGACAAGAGGGACTTTGCCATTAATTGTAGGATGATTGGGCTTGTGGCCGCCCCCCCCCCCCTTTTTTTTGTACTTTGAGATCTTCCTTATTCCCTGAAAAACATTTTCAAACTCTTCCTCAAATGTTATGGTCCCCTGATCCTCAATGAGTGAAACCAATGGCTTGACATACTGTAAATCCAATAATAGGTATGCTTTTCCCTGGTACGGTTACAAATTGGGAAAGAGAAACAAGGTGGGTGAGATAATATCTTTTATTGGACCAACTTCTGTTGGTGGGAGAAACAAGTCCAATAAAAAATATTACCTTACCATCTTGTCTCTCTAATATCTTGGGGCCAGCACAGCTCCAACTATACTACATACAAAATTGGAAAAGATGCAGTTTATTTACCCATACATTTAGTTTATGTACACATTTAGAGGGATCTTAGAGCACAACTATAACCCAATAAGTTTACCTTCTAAACCTCTACCTGTAGTTTTTCTTCCAATTACTAACAATCTTTCTGGCAAGACTTGTGGCGAGACTTCTGGCTTGTGTACCAATGTCCAACTTAAAAGTAGTAATTGTCCCATTTGTTTACACGTTGATAGTCCAATCATCTGCTGCAGTGGTGTCCATTGCTCCTATGAAGAATCCTCTGACCTAATGGAACTATTGTCCTCTTTACCCGTAGTGTGTACTCTCTGCTAGTGCTTGCAAACTCTTGCAAAGTGATGTAAACCAGTCACTTCTTGCCTTTGTTCCCACATTCCGGGCACAGTCTTGACTTGTACTTATTGCCACAGGGTATGCAGCTCCATGTGCTGTTTTTGCTGGATTTAGACTTTGAGTTCTGTGTGGTTTTTGTGCCTCATCTCTCTTTTTCCTTCCCTTCCCTCCCCCGTCAGCAACAATTTGGAGTCTCAATCATGACTGTAGTGTCAGAGCACTCTCCAACCTCCATAAGCTTCATTCTGGACTGGGTAGCTTGGCAAATACTAAATGCTTTATCAAGTGTTAATTGTGGATTTTCCAGTAATCTCAGTGGTTACATCTTCACTGCGATTAAAAAGAAAAACTCAGTGGCACTGAATCTCAAAGCCCAGATCAGCTGACTTGGGCTCACAGTTCTCAGGCTGCAGGGCTAAAAACATCAGTGTAGACATTTGGGCTCAGGCTGGTGCCTAGGCTCTGGGACCCTCCCCTCTCATTGGAGCCTGGATGCCAGGCTAAGCCCCAATGTCTATGCTGCAATTTTATAGCCCTACAGACCAAACCCTGGGAGTTTGAGTCAGCAGATCTAGGCCTGCTGTGGCTGTGCCATGAGTCTCTTATCACACTGTAGATGTACCTTGAGTGTGTGTGGCGGGGAGGAGGGGAGTTTGTTTTGGTTTTGTTTGCTCCAGCATCAATCATAATCTGGTTTCTTATCAGGGACTCAGTCCCCCCAAAACACCAAGATTATCTCGTCTGAGGCTGAAGAGCCACACTCTTCTACAATTTTACTTCCCTTTGGACCCTGTGATTAAAAACATATATTTAAAATCTGTTACATGCAGTGCAGTACTTAAATTTCTGTACTACAATTTCATACTTATACTCCTCTGCCTGAGTTAACAGAAAACTATTAAATACATCAAGTGCTTCTGACCAGTCACTGTCAAAAATAAAGCCACTTTCTCACTGTCTTTCTCTTTACTGGAACCTGTTGCTTGCAGACACAGAGTGAAGCACTTTCTGACCTTCCTCCAATTGTCTTCCACATTTGCAGTTTCACCTCTGGTGGAACTTCTAACTGGTCTGTTCTTTGCTTAGGGTATTTCCTTGATTTCTTTTTACTCCTGATAGTATGATCATTCAATGCTTAAGGTGCTTGCAGGAGATCTCTTTTATTCTATGTCTGGTTCCAACTGGCTGAGTATTATCAGAACTTCAGTGTTCAGCCTTTAGAAGCACAGAACAAGAGGCTGTGCATTACATTTGTCCAAGAAGGGAACCTGACATTTTGCTGCCATGGAATTTGGGACATCAGATGGAATTGCAGGGACGGTAAAACCCTTTAGGAGCATACTGTTTGTGCTCCTGCAATGAAACACTTCTAGCCCTTGAATCCAATTGAAAGCTCATTCTTGGAGATGTCAGAATTGAAAGGACTGATGTTTCTGAGGCTGAGGCAAAGCTCCAGAAAAATCAGATCAATATGCTTGGAGTTTCTGTTAAACAAAAGGATGCTAGTTTTGTCAGGCGAAAGGAGGCTCTCTATGACTGGGGGTGTATTTCTGGAAGGTGAGGGTTGACATGTATTTACATCTGTGTATAGGTACCTAGACATGAAAGAGATATCTGACAGTGGGATGCTTTTCAGACTTGCTGACAAAGCTATAATAAGAGCCAATGGGTGGAAGTTGAGGTTAGAGAAAGTCAATCTTGAAATGACACAATTTCCTAGCAGAGTAATTAAACATTAGAACTACTTGTTGAGAAGGTGGTCAACTCACCGTCGCTTCACATCTTTAAAACAAAATTAGATATATTCCAAAAAGATAAGCTTTAATCCAGCTCCTGGGAAAAATTCTATGGCTGGGAAAGTAGGAAGAAGGTCAGGCTTGATTGTTGTGGTGATTCCTTCTGGTTTGGGAATCTATTCATTCTCCCTTTACATTCCCTTCCTTCAAGGGCCATCGGAAGAATAGGTAATTCTGCATTGCCCTCAACTTCCTCATAACACTTACAACTCTGCATTAAGACAATGACTAATAAAATCTCCAGTTTCAGTGCTTTATCTGGTCCCCTGCAGGAGTTAGGAGGGAATTTTTTCTCCCCTGATGTACATCTGGCCAGATGTATTTTGGCTTTTTCACAATCCTCTGAAGCATTAGATTGGCCCCAGCTGGAGCCAGTAAGTAGGATGAAGTAGACCAGTGCTCTAAGGTAGTACAGAGAAACTTCTTTTTAGGTGCCTGGCTGGTGTGACTTGCTCACATGCTCAGAGTCAATTTGATTGCCAGATTTAGGGTCAAGAAGGATTTTTTCCCCCAGTTCAGATTGGCAGGGACCTTTGGTATGTGTGTGTATGTATGGTTGGTTTGTTTTTTGCCTTCCTCTGTAGGATTTGGCGTGGATCTCTTACAGGGATCATCTGGGCTTCTCACCTAATCAATTCCCACCTATTGCAGGGGTCTCATTGATGACACCTTGGTCTTTTCTGTTCTCTGCCTGGGACAGACAACTGTTCAGCCACTTGAGGACTAAAATATTTTGGTCAAACTGAAGTAATTGGGTTCAACACAGGGCTACTTGGATGAAATCTAATGGCCTGTGATACACAGGAAGTCAGACTAGATGATCTAATGGTGGTTTTTAGCCTTAAACTGCATGAAATTCCATTATCCTCCTCATACCATTAGGTACCTAAGGTAGCTGTCAAAGAATACCAGTTGTCCTATCCTGGGCTAATTTTTCCAAGTCTTCTATATTCAGATTCAGTATTCAGCCTTTATTATGCTGCAGTGTGCCTGTAGGTCAGACTCTCATCAGTTGCCCTGGGGCTGCTAAAGAAATGTTTTTTTAGGTAGCCTATAATAGACATTCATAAAAGATGTCTCAAATATGTCCATCTCTTCTTCTTCTGTACTACTTGTATTGTTATAAGTAGTTGGACCTTTTTGTTAATTATTCTATCTATACATTTTATGTTGAATATTCTGTGGGTGGACTTACTCATTTTTCCAGGACTCTGCTCCATATAAGAGGACACTTAGGACTTTGCATCTAAAAAGTGTTGTGTTTTCTAATTACAACTGGACTTCCATACTATATTATATTTTTGAAATACAGCACTGGCTTTGTGTATTCTGGACTTCAAAGCAAATGTGCACTCACTTGTATTGTGAATGATGCTACCCACAAGTACAATTATTAACAGGCATTCAGGGCATCACATTCTTCCAAGTAGATACAAGCACTGGTAGATAGAAGTTATAAATTAGTTTGTCTTTGATTTATTGATAAGACCTATTTGCAAAATCATTTGTCTCACTGCATATCATCAACTGATTTATAAATAAGACAGATGTTGTCTGAAAAATTTTAATTTCCAAACTTGTGAGCTAGCCATGCAATGCCAGTTTCCATAATGACATCAGTTGCATGATGAAGTCAATAGCTGGAAACTAAGACATACAATTAAATGCACCTTTATTCTGCATAACATCTTTTCTTGAAGCTGCCCATCGCCAGGTACTTTAGAGAGTTTGTAGCTAGTACTATTTACCGAACTAGCAAGAGGCTTAGCTAACAAAGAGGATAGTGGGATTCTTTTTTTGTGTGTAGCTCCCTCTGCTACAAAATCGATTGGCAGCTTCCTTCACTTCTCTGATCTGGAGCCAAAATGAAAGCAATTCCTTAATGAGAATTCTTAGTCATCATGAGACTGAAACGGCTGCTCTGTCTCTTCCTCAATCAATGTTCTGCTCTGAATGGTCACTTAATTCCCTTTGGCACCTTTTGAAAATCATAGGCACAGTTGCTAAAAACCAGTGGAATTCCTATGTGTTAAACATCCAGCACAGCCTTCCCATCCATCTAGCAAACTTAGCTGTCACCTCCACAGTGTTCTCCTTTTGGCATCTTGTGTATCACCATCTGCATGGCATGCATCCCATCCTCTACTTCATGCTGAGTCAAAAGATGAATTCTGATCTCAGGTGGACAGTGCTATTTAACTGATTGACACACTTTCATTGTGCTTATGTCATGCTTGTGTGATTTAGAGAAGGACCTAGGAAGGCTGCATTAAATAGAAGTAACTAATGGATTTCAACTTTTCAATTTTGTTTTTTCTAATTGAGGAAATAATTTGATTAATTACAAAATTTCAAAAGTGGCTTGCATCAGGCTCTGTTCAAGTTTGTGAGGCCTGTCTGTTAGCCAAAGGAACCCAAAGAAAAATCGAATAAAATTTTTTAAAAAACCCAGCATTTTAAAGTTTGTTGTACAAAATGAGTTTAAATTTTAACTGAAAAAGTTAACTGGAAAATCCAGGTTTCCCTTGGTCAGTTAGTGGCTAAACTATGGAGACTAAATTCAACCACTAAAATACAAACTGGAATGATTTTACTCCTGCTCAGAGCAGAAATGGCACCACCTTAGCTCTGAAGTTGATACCAACACCTCCATCATATTTTAAAAATAATCATATGAATCCTGGACTTTCAGTTTATGAACATGTGCAGGTGAATTGTTCTCTCTGATTAGACCCTAAGACCTTGGGGTAGGGCATCTTTTGCCCTCTTTATTCTGTATGGTGTTATGACACTCAAGTCAATGTTATGGGTGTAGGACCAACTGCCCTTTCAGGGAGTGAGAGGTTAATACTTGCTATTTTAGTGCACATGAGCTCAGATACATATACTTAGGAAACTTTATATCAAAGTTTCTTCAGGCAAACTAGCAAGAAGCTGGGAAATGTAGTCCGGGGTTGGTTTTTTTTGCAGAGGTATTGATGCTGTAGGTGGTCTCTGAGACCTGTCTGCACTCAAGCTTTAACTTTTTTAATAGAGTTGAACAAGACAAAGGAGGCTGTAATGCAAGTATAGAGGAGAGAGGTTGGCATGTTATTAACACTTCTCATCCCCATAAGAGCATGAGCAGTAAGAAATGGTCCAACTTGTTCAAGAAGTTGGGAAGGAGTCTGAGGCAAGGGGGAGAAGCATCAGTTACTGACAGCCAGCCAGATTCTGATCCCACTTACACTGCTTGTATGTTGGTGTAACCATTGATATCCTGATTATCTCTGGTGTCCAAGCAGAACTAGCTCTCGCGAGTCATAGAATCATAGAATATTAGAGTTGGAAGGAACCTCAGGAGGTCATCTAGTCCAACCCCCTGCCCAAAGCAGGACTCTCCTCAGCTAAATCATCCTGGCAAGGGTTTTGTCAAGCCTCAGCTTAAAAACCTCTACAGATGGAGATACCAGCACCTCCCTAGGTAACCCATTCCAATGCTTCACCACTCTCCTAGTGAAAAACTTTTTCCTAATGTCCAACCTAGACCTCCCTCACTGCAACTTGACACGGTTGCTCCTTGTTTTGTCATCTGCCACCACTGAAAACAGCCTAGCTCCATCCTCCCTGGAACCCCCTTTCAGGTAGTTAAAGTCTGCTATCAAATCCCCCCTCATTCTTCTCTTCTGCAGACTAAACAGGCCGAGTTCTTTCAGCCTCTCCTCATAAGTCTTGTGCTCCAGCCCCTTCTCATTTTTGTTGCCCTCCGCTGGACTCTCTCCAACTTGTCTACATCCTTTTTGTAGCGGGGGGCCCAAAACTGGACACAATAGTCCAAATGCGGCCTCACCAATGCCGAATAGAGGGGAATAATCACTTTCTGTGATCTGCTGGCAATGCTCTTACTAATGCAGTCCAATATGCCATTAGCCTTCTTGGCAACCAGGGCACAATGCTGGATGGGATGGGAACTGAGTTACTGCAGAGAATTCCTTTTTGGGTGCTGGCTGGTGAGTCTTGCCCACATGCTCAGGGTTTACCTGATCACCATATTTGGGGTCGGGAAGGAATTTTCCTCCGGGGCGGATTGGCAGGGGCCACGGAGGTTTTTCGCCTTCCCCTGCAGCATGGGGCATGAGTCGCTTGCTGGTGGATTCCCTGCAGCTTGAGGTCTTCAAATCTCACTTTTGAGGATTTCAATAACTCAGTCATGGGTTCGGGGTTGTTATAAATGTGTATGGGTAGGGTTTTGTGGCCTGCCTTGTGCGGGAGGTCAGACTAGATGATCATATTGGTCCCTTCTGACCTATGAGTCTATGAGTCTATGACTCATAGCCAGCTTCTTATCCACTGTACCCCCAGATCCTTTTCTGCAGAACCGCTGCCTAGCTCTTCGGTCCCCAGTCTGTGAGTCAAAAGCCACATAGCCAATGGGGGCTTCAAAGAGGGAAGCCTCAACAATTAGGCCTAAGTTTAAGAAGCTGTAAGTTTAGGCCTTGTGAAATAAGAGAGCAAACGAAAAGTGCTTTACAGAGGCCAGGGGTCTAACCTGTTATTGCTCTAAAGCCCTTTATGCCATTTAAGTCACAAATCCCTCAGACCCCCTACTGGAATTTCCCTAGCATGAGGGTGCTTAGTAACCAGCTCTAAGCCATACCTTCAGGAGCCCAGGCTGCCATAGTAATTCCCCAAATTCTGAGATGTGACTTAAGGCCACCTTTCTCCACCCCTCATGCCTGCATTAAGTGCATCTAAGATGGGATAAAGTATTGGGCTGTTCAGATTGGTGCACCAAGAGCTATGAGAGGCTGACCAGCAATAGACAGATGACACTAAGCTAGAGGGAGTGGTAGACAGCCTGGAAAGGAGGGATAGGATACAGAAGGACCTAAACAAATTGGAGGATTGGGCCAAAAGAAATCTGATGAGGTTCAACAAGGACAAGTACAGAGTTCTGCACTTAGGACAGAAGTATCCCATGCACAGACTGGGGACCAACGAGCTGCATTTGGAGTTTTGTGTCCGGTTTTGGGCCCCCAACTACAAAAAGGATGTGGACAAGTTGGAGAGAGTCCAGCGGATGGCAACAAAAATGATTAGAGGGCTGGAGCACAAGACTTATGAGGAGAGGCTGAAAGAACTAGGCCTGTTTAGTCTGCAGAAGAGAAGAATGAGAGGGGATTTGATAGCAGCCTTTAACTACCTGAAAGGGGGTTCCAGGGAGCTAGGCTGTTTTCAGTGGTGGCAGATGACAGAACAAGGAGCAACGGTGTCAAGTTGCAGTTGGGGAGGTCTAGGTTGGACATTAGGAAAAAGTTTTTCACTAGGAGGGTGGTGAAACTCTGGAAGGGTTACCTAGGGAGGTGGTGGCATCTCCATCTTTAGTGGTTTTTAAGCTGCAGCTTGACAAAACCCTCGCCGGGATGATTTAGCTGAGGATGGTCCTGCTTTGAATAGGGGGTTGGACTAGATGACCTCTTGAGGTCCCTTCCAACCCTAACATTCTATGATTCTAATAGCAGGAAATCATCATTAGAGAAGGGCATCTCCTATGAATTCTTGTGCTACCAGGCACAAAGGGTTTAAAACTATCCCTAGAGACAAGGATGGAGTCTGCTCATTGTTTCCTGAAGAGGCAGAGACCTAAATTACCTGACTTGGAGACTTGAAACCTTGGGGAAGAGAAACAGGTTCCTGGGGTGCATTTCATACCGAAGACACCAGCTGGATTTAAGGAGCAAGCACTTAGGACCCAGTTTATCCTAGGCAATTTGAATTAACTAAATCCAAAAAAATTACATCACAAGGTATCTCTACACTGTTGGTTCTGCAGCGATCGATGTAGCAGGATCAATTAAGCAGTTCATGGAGATCTGTTCAATCAATCCCAGATAGGCTGTCCAGTTGACACCAGTAATCCACCTCCCCGAAAGGAGTAAGGCTCCATCGACAAGAGGGTGTCTCCCGTTGACGCAGCACCATGAAGATGCCATGGTATGGCAATGTAAGTACATTGATGGGAGATACTCAAGCTACTTTACGGGAATAAACAGAACAGTCCAATTTATTGAGTGATCCATCCCCTGTCATAGAGACTCAGTTTTTAGCCCCTAGAGATTTACAGCTATCTAGATCATAGGGTTGCAACTCTGACCATCTTGGCTAATAGATAGACTAGATAGATAGACATTGATAAGACTATTCTCCATGAATTTATCTAATTCTTTTCTGAACCCAATGATATTTTTGGCCTTCACAACATCCCCTGGCAATGAGTTCCTCAGGTTGACCATGCGTTGTGTTAAGCTGTACTTCCTTATGTTTGTGTTAAACCTGCTGCCTATTGATTTCATTGGACAACCCATGGTTTGTGTGTTATGTGAAGGGGTAATTAACACTTTTTCTCCACACTATTCATGATATTATATTAGTTGTCTCTTTTTTAAAATGTAAAACAGTACCAGTCTTTTTAATCTCCACTCATATGGAAGTTGTTCCATACCTTTAATAATTTTTGTTACCCTTCTTTGTACTTTTTCTAATTCTAATGTATCTTTTTTGAAATGAGACAACCAGAACTGCACACAGTATTAAAGGTGTGGGTGTACCATGGATTTATATAGAGGTATTATGAAATTTCCTATGTTATCTATCCCTTTCCTAATGATTCCTAATATTCTGTTAGCTTTTTTAACTGCCACTGCACACTGAGCAATTGTTTTCAGAGAACTATCCACAATGACTCCAAGATCTCTTTCTTGAGTGGTAACAGCTAATTTAGACCCCATCATTTTGTATGTATAGGTGGAATTACGTTTTCCAATGTGCATTACTTGGCATTTATAAACACTGAATTTCATCTGTCATTTTGTTGTCCAGTTATCCAGATTACTGACATGCTTTTTGATTCTTGGCAGTCTGCTTTGGACTTAACTATGTTGAGTACTTTGTATCATCTGCAGATTTTTGCCACCTCACTGTTTACCCTTTTTCCAGATCATTTATGAATATGTGGAACAGTATTGGTTCCAGTATAGCCATTTGCAGATGACACCAAGCTGGGAGAGGATGCAAGCACTTTGAAGGACATGATTAGTATTCAAAATGAACTTGACAAATTATTGAATTCTATCTTGCTGATTTCAGACTAGTTTCCTAAAGACAAGTGTAAAGTACTACACTTAGAAAGGAAAAATCAAATGCACAGCTACAAAATGGAGAAAAACTGGTAGGTGGTAATACTGAAAAGGATGTGAGGGTTACAGTGGATCACAAATGGAATGTGTCAGCAATGTGCTGCAGTTGTGAAAAAGGCTAATATCATTCTGGGATGTATTTAACTGGAGTATTATATGTACAACACAGGAGGTAATTGTTCCACTTTACTCGGCACTGGTGAGGCTTCAACTGGAGTACTGTGTCCAGTTCTGGGCACTGCTCTTTAAGAAAGATGTGGATAAATTGGAGAGAGTCCAGAGGAGAAAAACAAAAATAATAAAAGGTTTAGAAAATCTGACCTAAGAGGAAAGGTTAAAAAAATCCTTTTAGTTATATGCTCTTCAAAATCCATCTCAGTCCTCCTAATTTTCTTCTTACATATTGCATGCTGTAATTCATGCATCTGCTTATTGGCTTCACTAGGGTTAAATTTCCATATTGTGAAAGACCTCTTTGTCTTGAATAATCTTTTGAATCTGCTGTTTAGCCTGACCAAGTAAGTTCTTGCCTTCCTGGTTCCTCTAAAGTCTTCATCTTTTCAATCTCTTTGTGGACAAATGTTCTAATTGTTCTCCTCAACTGCCTCTGAGCCCTCTCTTTTTACTTTATCCTTTCTGAACTAGGGTGACCAGAACTGAACACTGTATCCCAGATCAGAACATCCTGTAGATTTATACAAAAGGCATAACACTTGCAGCCTACTAATCCTAACATTTTGTTTTCTGCTTTGACTCCTGATGTCCACTGACAAGGTCATTTTCTTGACTTCTAATTTACTATGGGAAGCCAGAAATGTTGCTGTTTGTTTATAGTCTGTATTACAGTAACAGCTAGGGAATCTTATCAAGGATCCAGGATCTCATTGTGCCAGGTTCTGTCCAAGCAATTAATGTCAGTTCCTACCTGAGATATCTCCTAACCTAGGTCTCACAAGATACAATTGATGGATGAAAGAGAGAAATGGACTATGGCCAAGTTAACAGTAAGATGAGCAAGTTTAGCATAGGAATCTCCCCAGTCTTGTAGGATAAGTATCTTCCAGGCACAGCAGAAGTTAAAGAGGGATTTGAAGGAGGACAAGGAGATTTCCCTATATGTAAGGGCAGCATGGGAGAAAACACAAAGGTTCTAGTGGCACAAGTGAACTAGCAGACATATGACTAGCACTGTTGGCATAGCAGAGTTTGGAGGCAAGGTCAACGGCAAGATAATAGAAATATTAAGTAGGGTGAGGCTAAATCATGAAGGGCCTGAAGGGTCAAGATGAGGCACCTGTGAAGCAATGTGTATGAGGAATCCAAAATCATCCTTCCACTGTGAATTTCACCTGCCATTACTTCCCAGTCAGCTAGCTTGGCTAGACCTTTCTGGAGTTTCTCAGTCTTGATACAAGTGCTGGAGTCATAAAGGTGGATAGATTCTTTGGTTTACAGTCACTTTTGTATCGCTATAAACAGCCACATAAGGCAAAGGGCATAGGAATAAATGGTCAGTTTTCAGAATGGAGAGAGATAAATAGTGGTATCCCCCAGAGGTCTACTACGACCAGACTGTTCAACATACTCATAAAAGATGTAAAAAAGGGGTAAACAGTGAGTTGGAAAAATTTTCAGATGATGCAAAACTACTCAAGATAGGTAAGTCCAAAGCAGACTGTGAAGAGCTAAAAGGGATCTCACAATACACTGTTACAGGGCAACATAACAGCAGATGAAATTCAGTGTTGATAAATAGTTCTCTAAAAACATCTCTTCAATGTACAGTGGCAGTCAAAAAAGCTAACAGAACGTTAGGAACCACTAGGAAAGAGAGAGATAACAAAACAGAAAATATCATAATCCCTCTATATAAATCTTGAATATTGTGTGCAGATCTGGACAAGCCATCTCAAAAAAGTTATACTGGAATTGGAAAAGGTACAGAGAAGGGCAGCTAAAATGATTACGAGTGTGTAACAGTTTCCATATGAGGAGAGATTAAAAAGACTGGGACTTTTCAGTTTGGAAAAGAGATGAGTAAGGGGGAATATGACAGAGGTCTATATAACCATGAATGGTGTGGAGAAAGTGACTAACGAAGTGTTATTTAACCCTTCGTATAACACAAGAACTAGGGATCACCCAATAAATTAATAGGCAGCAACAACAAACAAAAGGAAGTACTTCTTCACCCAACACACAGTTAACCTGTGGAACTTATTGCCAGTGGCTGTTGTGTTGGCCAGAACTATAACAGGATTAAAAAAAGAACTAGATAATTCATGGAGGATAGATCCATCAATGACTATTAGTCAGGATGATCAGGAATGCAACACCATGTTCTGAAAAAACTGTATACAGACTAACATGGCTACCCCTCTAGAACTTTTCAGCATGTTCTGAGTGTCCATAGCCTCTGTTTGCCAGAAGCTGGGAGTGGATGACGGGATGAATCACTTGATGATTGCCTGTTCTGTTCATTCCCTCTAAAGCAGCTGCCATTAGCCACTGTCAGAAGACAGGATACGGGACTAGATGGACCCTTGATCTGACCCAGTATGGACATGCTTATGTAGGGCAACAGAATCAAGTCCACCGATCTTGCTTCCTTCTCCAATTAACTCCAGAGACCTATCTTCCCCTCATTCAGCTAGTCCTTGTCTGAATAAACTGCACTGGTTGCTGCTTCTGTGGACCTCTGTGTAGGAAGCAGTGTCCTTTCCACTTCTCTACATACCTAGGGGAGGCTAGTAGGGGAGGGGATAGAGGAGAATAACAAGCTTGAGCCCACCGTTCCCCCTGGTAGCTGGGGGAAGCACCGACGGCCTCTGAACCTTCTCCGTTGAAGGGTTACATTCATAAGTATCCAAGAGTACCTTGGGAGGCTTTTCAATCTATGAATCTTCTGGGCAGTTTTCTTCTGGGCTAGGGCCCAGTTCTACTCTCACATAGAATCATAGAAGATTAGGAGTGGAAGGGACCTCATGTAACTGCAAATGACTCCATTAAGCCCAGTTCTTTTTTCACTCATTCAGCCAAGTGTGAACCACAAGATTGATCAGTCTGAAAAACCTGCCTTAGACTGAGCTGCTTTTTTAATCTGAGCAGCCTAAAGCAGAATTATATGTGACCAAAAGCTGAAGCTAGATAAATTCAGATGAGAAATAAGGTGCACTTTTAAATAAGAGGGGTAATTAACCATTGGAACAACTTATAGGGACATGGTAGATTCTATGTCACTTGAAGTCTTTAAATCCAGAATGGATGCTTTTCTAAAGAAAATGCTCTAGTTCAACCAGGAGTAATAGGCTCAACATAAGAATCACTGAGTGAAACTCTCTAGCCTGTAAATACAGGAGGTCAGACTAGACAATAACAATGGTCCTATCTAGCCTTAAGTCTATAAATCAGGAGCAACTCTGCAGGATTCAATTTTTCTCTCACCCTCATCTGACCTAAGGATGAGGTCCCTGAAATCACTGCAGTGTTATATGCCAGTGTAAATCTGCTTTAAGTAAAAGGAGAACTAGGTCAGAGTGATTTCTTTCTCACTTTTATATTCTACCTGATGTCAGCTGCCGCTGAAGTCTCAGCGCTCCAGGCTCACTCTGCTACCTTCCTGCATTGTGCTGTATCTCTAGTGCTTGTTGTTACGTGTCTGACTTGCACAGCTAGTTCCCAGCCTGCCTCTCTCTTACCTGAGCCCGTCCCTGACTAGACCTGCTTGTCGGCCTCAGACACTCCCAAACATCGAGGCTTTCGTGGTGCTGCTGCATGCACCAGCAGAAAGAACTGGCTGTGAGGCAGCAGTATATGGGATAATTCCCCTGGAAAAGGGGTGGTTCTACGTTCTCTCTCTGCTAATTCCTAGCATCAGCTCTGCATGCACGCACATATATGCACAACTTGTTGGGTTTAGGCACCTTATCTTTCTCAGAGCCCTAGCCTTTCAGAACATAAGAGACAAGCAGCATGTGGAGAAGAACTGACTTCCCCAAATAACTCCTTGACTTGTTGGATCTTGTTAGTTGAGATACCAATGAAATTCCCAGATCCTACTCAAACAGGAGGAGCTTCCAAATCCCAGTGAAGAAAGATATGTGATTCAAAAAGATCTAAAGGGGGTCAGAGATCTGGGCAGGGAAGCAGAGGGAGGTGCAGTGTGGATACATTCAGCTAACATAATACTTAGACCAGAATTTGCATTGGGTGATGGTAGCAAACAGGCCAGGGTGATTTTGAAGCTGCATTTCCAGAGGCTTCATGTGAATAGTCTCTCTCTGTGGCACTGGTTTGCTCACATCTGAAATATCATGTTCAGTGCGGGGCACATTAACAGAAAGACACTGACAAACTGAAGGGAGCTCAGAAGAGCCACAGAAACAAGCAGAAGGTCAGAAACCCTGAGTTATGGGGAGAGATTTAAATAATTAAGCCTGTGTGGTTTTCTTAAGGGGGCAATGGAAATGTAATGGAAATGTAAAATGAGTTCAAATGACACTTTAGAAAATGTTCTGTAATGGATATGCATGTGCTGCCAGCCTGCCTGCCCCACCAAAAGCTGAGTGTGATGGACTGCTAAGACTTCTCCAGCTCTAGGGGCTACTGGTGCTTTCTAGTCCTTCTGCTGTAGAAAGAATGGATTCCTATGTCCACCCAGAGATTTGGTATCTAAGTTCAGCCCTCCCAATGCCTGGCTTTCGATGCACTGACTTCCTTTACAAAAGATTTAATTCCCACCAACAGAGGCTCCTTTTAACCCAGGCCTCACTCTTTACCACTTCTTCTTAAAGGGGAAGGTTGTCTCAGCCACCACCTTTAGCTCCCAAACATTTTCCAGAATCCTTTGCACTGGCCATGGTGCTGCTTCCAAGGAGATTTTGCAGCAGCCCTGGTAAATGATTCTGGAGCACATCAGAGACCCAAGGTGTCTGTCCCTACACAAGTGAGAAGAAATAAGACCAGCTTTCTAGGGGATGGGGATGGATACCCTTCACGGGAAGGAATAGTTTGGGACTGGCTTGTTGCTGGGGATGCTGGTTTGGGAGCCACACTTGGACCTTCCCAGCTCCAATATTTGTCTCTGTCATGTCCTGACAGCAATTATTCTTTCCCTTTAGTTTATGTTTTTGTGCTTTCTGCTGACCTCTCACTTTGCCAGAAGCTGGGAATGGGTGACAGGGGATGGATCACTTGATGAATACCTGTTCTGTTCATTCTCTTTGACACACCTGCCATTGGCCACTGTCAGAAGACAGGATCCTGGGCTAGCTGGACCTGTGGTCTGACCCAGTATGGCCTTTCTTATATTCTTATGGTTCTGTCTGCCTGCAGGATGGAGTCTGATCTGGAGGTTAACAAGTTTGCCTGGGCTACAGGACTCCTATTGAGGCAGATCAACATGGCATGTGCCTTCTTGTGACAGTGTTATCTTATTGACTCCCGCCCCAGACCTCCTCTCTGGGTTTCTGACTGGCTAGTATTGTCACCCTCGGTTAGTGCATTTGACTGGAGTACAATCCCATTCCTAGCAAATAGTAGTTTCACATGAGGCAATCACCCCCATCTGTGCCGCATGATGCAGTGGAAAAAATGAGAGATACATGCCTGCTTCAGTCTAGAGCAGTGGTTCTCAACCTATGTGCCTGTGTATCTCAATGCATATGTACCTCTCTATGTGTTATGTGGGCCGCATCCACCCAATATATATACTACCTGTATGAACCTGAAAATGTCACATGGGCTGCAGCTATGTGCTGATTGGGCTGCAAGCGGGCTGCAGGTTGGGAACCACTGGTTTAGAGGGTGTTTCATACTCTCTGAGATCATGGTTAGTGGGTGAGGAACTAACTCTCCTGTATTAATTCACCTAATCTCTCCATTTCATTCAGTCCCTCTTATCATCCCTTGTACGTGCATATACACACTTCAGTCCATAAATAGGCTAACAAACTCCAGCGTCGAAGTTAGTAATGTATTGGGTACAGTTAAACCAAAGATAGAGCCCCGGATGGCAGTGATGGGGGACCCTGCTGAATACCTGAGTGACCCTACTAGAACACCATTCAATTCTACCTTCCCAGTCTGTTCAGGGGGGACTCATGGAATGTTCCCTCATTGGGGGTAGAAGGTGAGCAAGATATTTGGAACATGCAGGTGGTTCTGATCAGGACAAAGCCTGATGTTTAGGACTGGTTATTTTCTGCACATTAAAACACTGTAAACTGAAGGGAGATTGTGTGTGGAAAGGATCTGTACAGAAAGCAAGTTATACAGGGAGATAGCAGCCCCAAGCAAATGGCCTGAAGTGCCAAAGTTGGACCCTCATTCTGGATTTGTACTTATCAGGGAACCACTGGAGGGATTTCTGTAACAGAGTGTGTGGGAAAGTAACAAGCGAACATGTAATTTGGGGTGGGGAGAGTCTGGCAAATAGGAGTCTACTAGTAAAACTGCAAAACTTGCCAAATGGGATTTTACTACAAATTCAAAAATATCTCACTTGGACTGAAAATGTACAAGGGACACCTGCAGGATTTTTTAGTTTAGACTATTTTGAACACATGAAAACAGAGGCTTGGAATACAGGTGTCTCCTGAGCCATGACTATCCTCTGGTGCAATCATACCAGACTTTGGAGTGTGATATCATCACCTGCCTACTTGGACAAATTATCCCCCCACTGCCACACAATGAGAATAATATTGCCTTCTCATAATGGCTTCACAGTATTCCACCTCTGTCTCTGACAAGGCATGACAATCCCTCCACAGTCTCCAGCCGGAAGACGATATGCTATCTTGGGCCCATGGCTGAATGGGTAAAGGTGTGTTATGTCCTTCCCACCATGGCCCCAGTTAAAGTGTGCTATGGCTTTTCTACCCAGTAGATTCTTTGCCTCTTTATCAAAGACTGCCATTGTGTGGAGCTACCCACACATGTCTCAGGACTCTATTCCATCTGAAACTGAGTGCAACCTTTATAAACAAGGTGTCTCCAACTAAATCAGGTCATCACAGACACTGTTCTTCCTTCAAGTCCCTGCCTCCATGACTGCAGATATGCTGCAGGCACTAGGTGCCCCTCCAAGGAGTGAGCCGGATGCATGCAGCTTCTATCAGGCAGTGGATCCCTTCTCAGTTGGAATCAGAAAAGTTATTTCCCTTGCGGCATTCAGAAGTAGACTGGACAAAAACCTGGCAAAAAGCTGTAAGGAAGAATCTGCTCCTGGGGCTGGGATAGATGAGAACTGATGAGGTTTTTCCATCGCTATCACCTATGGGTTTTGTCTCTGCTGGAATCAGCTTTCCTCCACTACCCCCTCTCCCCAATACCATCTGGTCTCTGCAGAGATTCTCTTCCCCCCAACAAGCCCTTTTGGCTAGTCTGCTGTGATCCCCTTTACCTCCCAGCCAGTCTGCTAGGATCTTCCCCTAATGAGATTACTTCCACTGCAGGGGCCTTCCCCTCAGAAACACTCTTTCCCGCAGATCAGTACTTCATAAACTGTGGCTGAATTGCTGTTTTAGCACTGGAGCAACAGCCTGAGGCGATCCAACCCCCCCCCCCACTGCAAACTGGGAGAGTCACTCTTGGTTCCCAAGCTCCCCCTCATCTGCAGCCTTTGGCTTGCTCGCTCCAGGGCCATAGCCCCAGTGAGCCAGCTAAGACCCTCGAAGTAAGTAATTTAGGAAGCCTAAACTTTTCCTACCTTCCCAGGTGAGCCAGTGCAGGTGGTGGGTCTCGCTCTCCGGCTCTGCCTCTCTCCCCCTGACGTACCTGAAGCCTGATTCACTGGCACCTCAGAGCAAGGCAGAGTGAAGCTCCACCCAGGGCAGAGGGTGAGTAAGCGAGCGAGCGAGCGAGCGAGCGAGAGAAAGGCACAAACTGTGGAGAGTTATTCCCTTGGATTCAGAGTGAGAGATAAGGGCTGTGCATTCCTGAGCCACAGGCTGTCTGCCTCTCCCTTCCTGTCTTCCCTGCAGCCTATCATATCGCACTAGCTTGCAGCTCAGGTCTCCAACTCTCCTCCTGCAGGGCTCAGTCAGGGCATGTCTAAATCACTTTCTTTTCAGTCTGAAGTGTTGAATTTCAGAATCCCTGGGAGCCACTGCACAGTTCTTTTTGGGAGTGTGTTCCTATTCCTTTCACCCAGCAGAAGACCAAAGGTGAGATCTGATCAGGCCCACTGCACCTCCTTTATCCCCCACAGTAAGACAGGACAATCTGTACTTGGCAGCAGCTGGCCCAGGGGCCACCCACTGCTCTAAAGATGATTTCTAGGCGGCCTTGCATTTTGGCCTTCCCAAACATAAACTCCAATTGGCAAAACTGCAACAAAAAGGTTCAAGCTTGAGGTGCTTACGGTCACTTTGACATCTAGACTCACTGGCCTCAAAGTGATGGATGAGTAGAATCTGATACAATAACTGTGACACCAACCCCAGACAGTGAGGAGCATAAACACACACTCAGATTACTTTTAGAGCGCTTAAAAGCTGCTCTTATCCTCCTTTGGAAGGGAGAGCCCTGGAAATTCACCACATTGAGAAACTGTAGCTACTTGCAGGTTATTGACTTGCAAAGTAGCACTCAACCTGTGAGCTGTTTTGGGGGGCACAGCCTGTCTCTCTCTATCTATCCCTGCAGCACCTGGGAGCAGTTGGAGCCTTCAGCATGACTGTAATTCTACTAATAATCAGTCCCACAGGGGTTGCCTCACATTCAAACTGTGTGTGTACCACCAACCCACACAGTCAGAGCCAGGGAATGGCTGAAATGCTGAGAAAAAAAATACACCATGTTCCAGGGTGTAGTGTCTAAGGTGGGGGAGAAGGCTGCTGCCCTAGGTGAAAGGAAGTAGCTGGGCAAAAGATTCTACTCCAGACCCGAACGGGTTAAGTAAATGTGCTTTCCCTCATTTGAGGGTGGGGCAGCTGCCTGTTATTTTCTCTTTCATGTTCTACCTTATTAAGCTTGGCAACAGCTGTGACTGGTTGTGCAAGGGGTGGTGCCCAGGACTGCAGCAGAGGGAGCAGCCTAGTGAGGCAGCTCCAATGACAGAAGCTGAGAGCTGATTCACACCTTGGTAACCCAATTCCTGACAACACAGGAACTTCTGTGTAGTGGGGGAGTGTGCTGTGACTTTGCGCTGAAAGTGGGCACAGGGGATCACACTCCACACAGTGTGTAGCCTTTGTGGGATCCTATCCCCCCCCATGCACACCTTGATAGGTCTGAGGGTTCTCTGCCTCTTTGCTTATAGCAGCACTCAGAGAGCTGGGCATGTGGATAAAATTTCATTGAAGTGGACTGAAAATTGCATAGAGATAGACAGACCAAGACCCCCCCAGCTGTAGTAAGTGGGGGGAGGAGGGGAAGGTCTAGGTGCTTAACGTAGGATTCACAAGCAGACTTATTGCCATCCAGTGGAATTTACAACCCTGAGGTAGGTGCCTTATACAATGTATGGGGAAAGTTAGGAGCCTATTATTGTAGTGCCGAAGAGCCCCAGATGTGGACCAGAATCCCATTGTGCTTGGTGCTGCACAAACCGAACAAAAAGACAGACCCTGCCCCAAAGAGCTTACAATGTAAGTATAAGACAGGAGACAACAGATGGCTACAGATGGATGGAGGGAGTACAAGGAAACAATATTGGTCAGCATGATAGGCAGTGGCCTAAGAATGGGATTCACAAAAGCCAACATGCTGACTAGGGAACTACCTAAGCTAGTCAGTAGGCAATGCCAAGGAGAATGGTGTGGCCTAAGGCCTAAGAGTGGTAAGGCCACTCTTCAACAGAACTTAAGTACCTAAAGCCAGGCCAAAGGGAGGTGCCTCCCTTAACTTGGCATTCGTAGTTGTGCACGCTCTCCTCAAGTTAGGTGTCTAAGCCAGGTTAGTGTGCTTTTGTGAAAAATGGAGGTGTCCTGCTCTGACCCCCATAACCTTTAATCCAGTGGCCAGAGCATTCACCCAGGATGTAGGAGACCTCAAATTCAAATCCAGCACTCTCTTTCTCATGTGGAGACTTGAGTTTCTATTCTCTCAGGAAAGTGTCCTAACCACTGGGCTAGGGAGTACTCTAGAGCAGAAATCTCTCCTGTTGAAGCTCCTCCACTGTGTATAAATAACTAACTAATTGTTCCATGGGTACTGGAACCTGGGTCTCCCGCTTTCCACATAAGTGCTCTAACCTACAGTCATTCTTGCCCTTCAGCCCAATGAATACATAAATATTTATTTAAGTTGGGTTCTCAAAAAAATGAGGAATACACAATTAGCAGCCACTTATGAAGAGTTTGGTTTAAGTGACTTGCCCACCATCACCCAGGATTTTATGGATGAGAGAGGGACAGAATCCAGTTTTCTGGGGTGTCATTCAGTTGCATGAGCTGCACAACCATCCTCTCTTCCTGTAAACTCCTGCCTTGTTCACTGCACATCTTCCAACTTCTGCAACAAATAGGAGGCAAAGGTCAAGTAGACAACAGCCTCTTTCTCTACACAACTCCAATTCACTCCCAGAGCACTGTCCATCAAATTGAGACAGGGCTCCTATGGGAAAATAGAATGTGATCAGGTAATTAAAACTTTAGCAGCATGCATACTTATCTAAGGGTGAGTTAATTTTGTATGGACAACCTTAATTCTGGCATTTCACAACTTTTTAGTGCTTCTTTTCTGTTCTACATATGTAGAGTATGTAGCAGTAGTAGTGATCAATGGCTCCATATCTAGCTGGCAGCTGGTCACGGAGTGCCACAGGGGTCGGTCCTGGGGCCGGTTTTGTTCTACATCTTCATTAATGATTTGGAGGACGGGGTAGATTGCACCCTCAGCAAGTCTGCAGATGACACTAAGCAAGGGGGAGTAGTAGATGCCCTGGAAGGGAGGGATAGGATACAGAAGGACCTAAACAAATTGGAGGATTGGGCCAAAAGAAATCTGATGAGGTTCAACAAGGACAAGTGCAGAGTCCTGCACTTAGGACGGAAGAATCCCATGCACAGCTACAGATTGGGGACCGACGAGCTAAGCAGCAGTTCTGCAGAAAAGGATTTGGGGGTATGGTGGATGAGAAACTGGATATGAATCAGCAGTGTGCCCTGGTTGCCAAGAAGGCTAATGGCATATTGGGCTGCATTAGTAAGAGCATTGCCAGCAGATCGAGGGAAGTGATTAGTCCCCTCTATTCGGTATTGGTGAGGCCGCATTTGAAGTATTGTGTCCAATTTTGGGCCCCCCCCCCACTACAAAAAGGATGCGGACAAGTTGGAGAGAGTCCAGTGGAGGGCAACAAAAATGAGAAGGGGGCTGGAGCACAAGACTTATGAGGAGAGGCTGAAAGAACTCGGCCTGTTTAGTCTGCAGAAGAGAAGAATGAGGGGGATTTGACAGCAGCCTTTAACTACCTGAAAGGAGGTTCGAGGGAGGATGGAGCTAGGCTGAACGTACTATTTCAGTACCTTCCAGTAGTGCATTAAAAGCTTATAAGAAGTGGAAGCTTGGTCAGATGTCTACGGAGGATTATAAAAATACTGCTCAAACATGCAGGAATGAAATCAGGAAAGCCAAACCGCAATTGGAATTGCAGCTAGCAAGGGATGTGAAAGAGAACAAGAAGGGTTTCTACAGGAATGATGCCAACAAGAGGAAGATTAGAGAAAGTGTGGCCCCTTACAGAATGTGGGAGGCAATCTAGTGACAGAGGATGTGGAGAAAACTGAGGTACTCAATGCCTTTTTTGCCTCTGTCTTCACAGACAAGGTCAGCTCCCAGACCACTGCACTGGGCAGCACTGAATGGGGAGGAGGTGAACACCCCTCAGTGCTAAAAGAACAGGTTCAGGACTATTTGGAAAGATTGGACACACACAAGTCCATGGGGCCAGATACAATGCATCCGAGCGTGCTGAGAGAGTTGGCAGATGTGATTTCAGAGCCATTGGCTATTATCTTTGAAAGCTTGTGACAATTGGGGGAGGTCCCCAATTATTGGAAAAAGGCAAATATAGTGCCCATCTTCAAGAAAGGGAAGAAAGAGGATCCAGGGAACTACAGACAGGTCAACTTCACCTCAATCCCCGGAAAAATCATGGAGGACGTCCTCAAGGAATCCATTTTAAGGCACTTGGAAGAGAGGAAGGTGATCAGGAACAGTCAATATGGATTCACCAAGGGCAAGTGATGCCTGACCAACTTGATTGCCTTCTATGAAGAGCTGACTGGCTCTGTGATTGTGGGAAAGCGATGGACATGATATACATTGACTTTAGCAAAGCTTTTGATACACTATCCCACAGTGTTTTTATCAGCAAGTTAAAGAAATATGGGTTGGATGAATGGACTATAAAATGGATAGATAGCTGGCTAGATTATAGGGCTCAATGGGTAGTGATCAATAGCTCCATGTCTAGCTGGCAGGTGGTCACAAGCGGAGTGCCCCCAGGGTCAGTCCTGGGGCCAGTTTTGTTCAACATCTTCATTAATGATCTGGAGGATGGGGTAGATTACACCCTCAGCAAGTTTGCAGAAGCTAGGGGGAGTGATAGTGGTAGTGTAGTGGTCTACATGAGTTGGAGCATTGCCAGCAGATGGAGGGAAGTGATTAGTCCCCTCTATTCGGCACTGGTGAGGCCACATTTGGATTATTGTGTCCAATTTTGGGCCCCCCACTACAAGAAGGATGTGGACAAATTGGAGAGAGTCCAGCGGAGGGCAACAAACATGTTTAGGGGGCTGGAGCACAAGACTTATGAGGATAGGCTGAGGGAACTAGGCTTGTTTAGTTTGCAAAAGAGAAGAATGAGGGGGGATTTTATAGTAGCCTTTAACTACCTGAAAGGGGGTTCCAGGGAGGATGGAGCTAGGCTATTCTCAATGGTAGGAGATGGCAGTGTGACCCGTCCGTGCCCAGAGTAGCCCACTGATAATGCCAGGGTCGGGGCAGGCTGTAAAAGGAGAGCAAATTCTCCCAGCACTGGTGGGTGACACTGAAGTCAGACTTCCCAACCAGCCACAAACTGCTTCTGATTCCCCCACACTGGTTATCAAGAAACCACTGTGCAAATACGCACAGCCCCCTTTACTGCATTTCAGTCTCTGGCTCCCAAACTGACACTAGGTCCAGTAAAGAGACCAGTCATTTAAACTCTATGCTCTTTACTAAAAGATTCCCTCTGATCCCAAAGGATCAGCCACAGTACCAGTTCACTATAAGTTTGGATCTTACCCAAAATACCACGCTGCCAGCCAATCCTTTAGTAACTAAAACTAAAGGTTTTTTATAAAAGAAAATCAAACAATAAGAGAAGTGTTAAAGGCTTAAAGCAATCAGATATATACAAATGATTTGAAAGTCCATATACATCAGGTTTCTAGAACAATTGTGGAGTTGCAGGCTTGTATACATCCAGGAGTTGGTATACATCCAGTACCTGGATGGGTCTAAGTCCTTTAGTTCAGTTGCAAAGTGTGTTGATCCAGAGGTGTGTCCACAGCTGGACAGGAACAAAGACAAAATGGTTTCTGTGGTTTGATCTTATATACCCTTTGTCACTGGCCATGCGGCTTGTGGAACTTTACAGGAACCAAAATGTTGTCCAGAGTCACATGGGCCAATCCTGGTAACTCTTCAGGTATGCCTTTAGTTCCTTCCTGGGCCTTTGGCTTCTGTAAAGGTCTTAATGGGCCATTAAGCAGGCTATTGTCCTGCCCCCTCTCTGTCTGGGGTGTGTCTTATACAGCACAGTTTGAAATACAGGTATATCAAAGATCTCCATAACTTTCCTCACACATATTACACATGAACACAAATATTATCATCTTATTCAGCATATCATAACCTTTCTAACAGTACCTGACATGGCATGTTTTACATGAATTGCTATGATTTTGACATATTAATGTCAAATAACACAAATGCTCCCCTCCTCCCAATCCAGTCCGCATGACAGACAGAACAAGGAGCAATGGTCTCAAGTTGCAGTGGGGGCGGTCTAGGTTGAATATTAGGAAAACGTTTTTCACTAGGCGGGGGGGTGAATCTCTGGAATGGGTTACCTAGGGAGGTGGTGGAATCTCCAACTTTAGAGGTTTTTAAGCTGCAGTTTGACAAAGCCCTGGCTGGGATGATTTAGCTGAGGTTAGTCCTGCTTTGAGCAGGGGGTTGGACTAGATGTCCTCCTGAGGTCCCTTCCAACTCTATATTCTATGCTTCTATGAAAATTCACATTTTTCATACTCGATTTGTTCTATTTCTCATCCTCTTCCCAGAAGGGGAATTGTGAGTGAGCTGGAGTATTTTGTTTTGGTGGTGTTTTTTTCAGTTTTATTTTTTATGTATATATTGTTGTGTATTTATGGTATAGAAGCCAAAGTCCAAGAAATGCATCTCGCATTTGTAGGAAGGTGGTGAGATTTTTAATGGTCCTTAGTTCCTGAAGGAATTTGTTGCATGATGTGGAATTGGCTCCCACACAATAGAGATCTACCAATTTGGTAGAAAGTTCTGTTGTGGCAAAGGAGTAGAGTTGTCTGTATGATATTTATCTCAGAGATTTAGATTATCTTTTGGATATTCTGGGCCTGGGCCATTGAGTGCCTTGAAAATAAGGACTCTGACCTTGAACTTTCCTTGAGATTCTATTGGCAGCCCAGATACAGAATGGAGATGTGCTTTCGGTAACCCATAATGCTGAGGAAATGGGCTGCAACAGTCTAAAAGTTATAATTCCTAATGGCTGAAGGCTTCATGCCCAGGTGTATCGCACTGCTGTAGCTCAGATGAGAGGTGATGAAGGCATGTATAACTGTGGCCAGGTCATCATCCATCAGGCTGGGATGGAATCCTCTAGCTAATCAGAGATAGTAGAACGCATTAATCATGGATTCTGCTATGTGAAGGTTTAGAATCTGTGGAATCTAAGAGTAGTCCTAAACTATGGAATGAATTGACTAATTGTGGGTGTGTACCATTGACCAAAGGGGACTGCACCATGGCTGCAAATTCTTTAAAGTGATTTCTTCTGTCCATGAACATAACCTCTGTCTGATATGAGTACATTATCCTGCTTCTTTTTAATCCAAAATAGAAATATTCTTTGAACACTTCTGCCTATTCTGTGTCATTATTCACAATTTGACCATCTCTATCAAGTTATTGGCCTAAGCCATCACTAGGATTCTTTTGTTCTTAATATATAGTAGTTAAAAAACTCTTTCTTATTGTCCTTAGCCCTACCAGCCATGGAATTTCCCCTCATTTATCTAGCATTCTTAGTTTTATTTCCAGTTGTTACCTTCCCTTCTCCACTAAATCAGGATTGGCTTTTACCCAAAGTTATCTTCTTTCTCATTCATGGAATGGTGACATTTTGGCCATCTAATAAACACTTCTTAAACAATTCCCAATTTTCATTCACAATTTTTGTCTAAATTCCTTCTCCCAATCAATTTCACTCATAATTTTCTTCATTTTGGGGAAATTAATCCTTTTGAAGCAACGAGTATATGTATTACTTTGTTGGGACTGTCCTATGTTGATCACATTTATAATGTGCAAGCAGAATAACGTCCAGACTAGTAATAAATATCCTTAAAGCTGGAAGCAATTATGAGCCAAATCATCTGGGAGGAAGAATTTAATTGGAAAAATGTGAATGATAATTGGAAATCATTTGAGAACACTTAGGAGAGGCCCCAAAAACACAATCTCACAACTGAAGGAGACCGTACTGGTAAAAAAAAAAACCCCAACAATCTGGTTTACAGGTGAAGTGAAAGCCTCTATAAAAAAATTTAAAACTATGTATAACAAATGGAAGAAAGGGGAAGTTGCTAGTAATTAATATAAATCAGAAGTTAGGAATTGTAGAACATTGATAAGGGAAGCAAAGGGCCAAAATGAGAACTCTATGGGCAGCAGGCTTAAGGACAATAAGAAAGAGTTTTTAACTATTCTAACAATGGTATTGGTCCATTACTAGGTGAAAATGGTAGAATTATCAATGCAGAAAAAGCAGAAGTGTTCAATAAATAGTTCTGTTCTGGATTTGGAGAAGAAACAGATGATACAGTGTCATCATATGGTGATGGTAACACTCTTTCCATTTCACTAGTATATCTTGAGGATGTTAAACTGAAGCTATTAAAGTCAGACATTTTATAATCAGCAGGTCCAAATAACTTGCATCAAAGAGTTTTAACAAAGCTGTTAGAAGCGACTTTGTCTGTATGAAGTACAAGCTGGTCACCATATTAAGGTTAAAGAACTAGAGACCCAAGTATCAACTTTGTATTACATCTAAGAAAATGAAGACTTTCTGGACAGAAGGGAGTATTTAGTACTGCAGGCACAGCATGCTGAAGAATCAGAGGGGACTAAAGAATGGGGAAGAAAATTGGCAGCGTGTCACCTCCAGAAGAAAGAAAACCCATAAATCCCCAATACAAATAGAGGTAAGCAACCATTTTCAGGCTCTCTGCACAGATACTACTGCGGAGAATGGTTTGGAAGAGTCATCTGAGGGAAGGGATCAGGAGACCCCATCATTTGGAAGGTATAGGATGCATTGTCCTAGGGATGGCGTTCCACAACCACCATACCCAAGAAGAGGAGACAGGTGGTGATGGTCAGGAGTCATCCAACTTCTATCCAGACTGGGAAACTTGAGAAGTGTGCTGCTTGTCTGGAGCTAGAATTCAAGATGTGACGGAGAATCTGCCAAGACTCATCAAGCTCTCAGACTGCTACCCTTCCTACTTCTCCACATGGGCATCAATGATACTGCCAAGAATGACTTTGAGTGGATCACTGCGGACTATGTGTCTCTGGGAAGAAGGATAAAGGAGATTGAGGTGTAAGCGATGTTCTCATCCATCCTCCCTATGAAAGAAAAAGGCCCAGGTAGGGACCATCAAATTGTGGAAGTAAATGCGTTGTTATGCAGGTGGTGTTGGAGAGAGGCTTTGGATTCTTTGATTATGGGATGCTGTTCCAAGAAGGATTGCTAGGAAGAGACAGGAGACCTAACAAAAAGAAGGAAGAGCATCTTCACAAACAGGCTTGCTAACCTAATGAGGAGTGCTTAAACTAAGTTCACTGAGAGATGGAGACCTAATATCTAAAATAGGGCAATTGGCTAGTTATATTAGATGCCTGTACACAAAGGCAAAAGGCCTGGGAAACCAGCAGAAAGAATTGGAAGTCCTGGCACAGTCCTTTCTCTCCCCCCCCCCTCCCCCCAGTATTGAAGGGTATGTGCTGTTTAAGAAAGACAGATATAAAGGCAAAGGTGGTAGAGTAGCATTGTATATCAATGATGAGGTAGACTGTAAAGAGATTAGAAGTGAGTGAATTGATAAGACAGAGTCTGTCTGGGTAAAAATCACATTGGGGAAGAAAGCTACTAGAGTTTCCCCTGGGATAGTGCTTGGGGTGTGCTACAGACCACCAGGATCTGATCTGGACATGGATAGAGACCTCTTTCAGGCTTTCAGTGAAGTAAATACTACTGGGAACTGTGTGATTATGGGAGACTTCAACTTCCCAGATATAGACTGGAGGATAAATGCTAGTGATAATACTAGGGCCCAGATTTTCCTGGATGTGATAGCTGTTGGATTTCTTCACCAAATAGTTACTGAACCAACAAAATGGGATGCCATTTTAGATTTGGTATTGGTGAATAGTGAGGACCTCATAGAAGAATTGGTTGTATGGGACAGCCTTGGTTCGAGCAACCATGAGCTAATTCAGTTCAAACTAAATGGAAGGATAAACAAAAATAGATCTGTGACTAGGGTCTTTGACTTCATAAGGGCTAACTTAAAAAAATTAAGGGAATTAGTTGGGGAAGTGGACTGGACTGAAGAACTCATGGATCTAAAGATGGAGGAGGCTTGGAATTACTTCAAGTCAAAGTTGGAGGAATTATCTGAAGCCTGCATCCCAAGGAAGGGGAAAAAATTCATAGGCCAGAGTTGTAGACCTAGCTGGATGAGTAAGCATCTGAGACAGGTGATTAAGAGAAAGCAGAAAGCCTACAAGGAGTGGAAGATGGGAGGGATTAGCAAGGAAAGCTACGCGTCTTGGAGGTCAGAAACTGTAGCGATAAAGTGAGAAAGGCCAAAAGCCAAGTAGACTTGGACCTTGCAAAGGGAATTAAAACCAATAGTAAAAGGTTCTATAGCATATAAGTAGGAAGAAAACAAAGAAAGAAGTGGGACCACTAAGCACTGAGGATGGGATGGCGGTTAAGGGTAATCTAGGCATGGCCAAATATCTAAAAATATACTTTGCCTCCATTTTTAATGAGGCTAATGATGAGTTTGGGGATATTGGTAGGGTAGCTAATGGGAATGAGAATATGGAGGTAGAAATTACCACATCCGAGGTAGAAGCCAAATTCGAACAGCTTAATGGGATTAAATCAGGGGGACTGGATAATCTCCATCCAAAAATATTAAAGGAACTAGCACGTGAAATTGCAAATCCATTAGCAAGGATTTTTAATGAATCTGTAAAGTCAGGGGCTATTCTGTATGACTGGAGAATTGCTATCATAATTCCTATTTTTAAGAAAGGGAAAAATTGTGATTCGGGTAACTACAGGCCTGTTAGTTTGACCTCAGTAGAATGCAAGGTGTTGGAAAAATGTTTGAAAGAGAAAGTAGTTAAGGACATCAAGGTTAATGGTAATCAGGATAAAATACAACATGGCTTTACAAAAAGTAGATCGTGCCAGACCAACCTGATCTCCTTTTCAGAGAAGATAACAGATTTTTTAGACAAAGGAAATACAGTGGATCTAATTTACCTAGATTTCAGTAAGGCATTTGATACAGTTCCACAAGGGGAATTATTAGTTAAATTGGGAAAGATGAGGATTAATATGAAAATTGAAAGGTGAATAAGGAACTGGTTAAAGGGGAGACTACAACAGGCCATACTGAAAGGTGAACTGTCAGGCTGGAGGGAGGTTACTAGTGGAGTTCCTCAGGGATCAGTCTTGGGACCAGTCTTATTTAATCTTATTATTACTAACCTTGGCACAAAAAGTGGGAATGTGCTAATAAAATTTGCAGATGACACAAAGTTGGGAGGTATTGCCAATACAGAGAAAGATCGGGATATCATACAGGAAGATCTGGATGACCTTTTAAACTGGAGTAATAGAAACAGGATGAAATTTAAAGGTGGAAAGTGCAACTTCATGCATTTAGGGACTAATAATAAGAATTTCTTCTATAAAATGGGGATGCATAAATTGGAAGTGAAAGAGGAGGAGAAGGGCCTGGGTGTATTAATTGCTCACAGGATGACTATGAGCCGCCAATGTGATATGGCTGTGAAAAAAGTTAATGCGGTCCTTGGATGCATCCGACAAGGTATTTCTAGTAGAGATAGGGAGGTGTTACTATCGTTATACAAGGTGCTGGTGAGACCTAATCTGGAATACTGTGTGCAGTTCTGGTACCCCCCATGTTTAAGAAAAGATAAATTCAAACTGGAACAGGTGCAGAGAAGGGCTACTAGGATGATCTGCAAAATGGAAAACCTGCCTTATGAGAGGAGACTCAAAGAGCTTTGCTTGTTTAGCCTAACCAACAGAAGGTTGAGGACTGCTCTCTATAAATACACCAGAGGAATAAATACCAGGGAGGGAGAGGAATTATTTAAATTTAGTGCCAATGTGGCCAAAAGAACTAATGGATATAAACTGGCCATCAAGAAGTTTAGACTTGAAATTAGATGCAGGTTTCTAACCATCAGAGGAGTGAAGTTCTGGAACAGCCTTCCAAGAGGAGCAATAGGGGGCAAAAAAACCTAGCTGGCTTCAAAACTGAGCTTGATAAATTTATGGAGGAGATGGTATGATGGGACAGCCAATTTGGCAATTGACTGATCTTTGACTACTGGTGGTAGATATGGTAGTGGCCTGTGAAGGGATGTTAGATGGGATGGGTTATGAGTTATTACAGAGAATTCTTTCTTGGGTGTCTGGCTGGTGAGTCTTGCCCACATGTTCAGGGTTTAACTGATTGCCGTATTCGGGGTCAGGAAGGAATTTTTCCCCAGGGCAGGTTGGCAAAGACTCTGGGGGGTTTTCACCTTCCTCTGTAGCATGTGGCACAGCTCACTTGCTGGTGGATTCTCTGTACTTTAAAACCTTTAAACCATGATTGGTGGACTTTAATAACTCAGTCATAGGTTAGGGGTTTATTACAGGAATGGATGTGTGAGGTTCCTTGTCCTGCATTGTGCAGGAGATCAGACTGTATGATCATATTGGTCCCTTTTAACCTTAGAGTCTATGAGTCTATGACATCTGCGGGGGGAGCTACAGCAGTGTACAGACAAACCAGGAAGTTTTTTGAGAGTGTTGGGGACAACTTCCTGGTGTTAAGTGCTGGAGGAACCAACTAGGGGCTGTGCTCCTCTTGCTGTGCTGCTCACAGACAAGGAAGAATTGGTAGGGAAGAAGAAGTGGATGGCAAAGTGGAAAGTGGTGACCATGAGATGGTAAGGTTCTGTATCCTGACAAAAGAAAGAAAGGAGAACAGCAGGAGACGGACCCTGGACTTCAGTAAAGCAGACTTTGACTCCCTCAGGGAGCTGATGGGCAGGATCCCTCAGGAAGTTAATATGGGGGGAAAGGAGTACAAAAGAGCAAGCTGTATTTTAAAGAAAACTTATTCAGGGTGCAGGAACAAACCATCCCAATGTGCAGAAAAAATAGCAAATATGGCAGGTGATCAGCTCAGCTTAACAGAGAAATCTTAGGTGAGCTTATACCCAAAATGAATCTTACAAGAAGTGGAAGCTTGGACAGATGACTAGGGAGGAGTTTAAAAATATTGTTTGGGAATGCAGGGGTAAAATCAGGAATGCCAAAGCACAATTGGAGTTGCAGCTAGCATGTTAGCAACAAGGTGGTCAGGGAAAATGTGGGCCCCTTACAGGATGGGGGAGGCAACCTAGTGATACGTGATGTGGAAAAAGCTGAAGTACACAATGCTTCTTTTTGCCTGTCTTCACAGACAAGGTCAGCTCCCACACTACTGCACTGGGCAGCACAGAATGGGGAGGAACTGAGCAGCCCCCAGTGCTGAAAGAACATGTTCAGGATAATTTAGAAAAGCAGGACATGCGCAAGTCCATGGGGACTGCATCCGAGGGTATTGAGGGAGTTGGCTGATGTGATTGCACTGATTGCCACTATCTTTGTAAAGTTGTGGTAACTGGGGGAGGTCCCAGATGATTGGAAAAAGGCAAACATAGTGCCCATCTTTAAAAAAGGGAAGAAGGAGGAGCTGGGGAATTACAGATCTGTCAGCCTCACCTCAGTCCCTGGAAAAATCATGGAGCAGGTCCTCAAGGAATCCATTTTGAATCATTTGGAGGAGACGAAAGCAAGCAGGAAAAGTCAGCATGGATTCACCAAGGGGAAGTCATGCCTGACCAACCTAATTGCCTTTTATGATGAGATGACTGGCTCTGTGGATATTGGGAAAGCAATGGACATGCTATACCTTGATTTTAGCAAAGCTTTTGATGTGGTATCCCACAGTATTCTTGCCAGCAATTTAAAGAAGTATAGATTGGAGGAATGGACTATAAAGTGGATAGAAAGTGGTCTGAATTGTCGGGTTCAACAGATAGTGATCAGTGGTCCGATGTATAGTTGGCAGCTGACGTCAAGCAGACTGCCCCAGGGATTGGTCCTGACTAACTTGATTTCTTTTTTGGATGAGATTACAAGTTTGGTTGATAAAAGTAATATTGTTGATGTAATATACTTAGACTTCTGTAAGGCACTTGATTTCTTACTGCACCCCATTTTGATTAAAAAAATTAGAATTATATAAAATTAATGTGGCACATATTACATAGATTAAAAACAGGCTAATTTACAGGTCTCAGAATTTAATAGAAAACAGGAAATCGTCATTGCGTGGCTATATTTCTAGTGAGTCCACAAGGATCCTTGGTCCTAGGCTGTCCTTTTTGTCAATGATCTGGTAGAAAACATAAAATCATTATTGATAAAGATTGCAGATGACACAAAAATAGGGAGAGTGGTAAATTATGAATCAGACAGGTCACTGATTCAGAGCAATCTGAACTGCTTGATAAACTGGGTGCAAACAAACTATGCCTTTGAATAAAGCTAAATGTAAACATATACATCTAGTAACAAAGACTGTAGATCATCAGACTTACAGATGGGGGACTCTATTCTTGGATGCAATGACTGAAGAAGATTTGGGGGGGCATGATGGATAATCAGCCCCAGTGTGATGCTGTGGCCAAAAGAGCTAATATGATCCCCATAAACAGGGGAATCTTGTGTAGGAGTAGATGTTATTTTACCTCTATATTTGGCACTGGTGTGATTGCTACTGGAATATTGTGTTCAGTTTCTGGTACCCACAATTCAAGAAGGATGTTGATAAATTGAAGAGGGTTCACAGAAAAGCCGTGAGAATGATTAAAAGAGTAGCAAATATGCCTTATAGTCATAGATTCAAAGAGCTCAATTTATTTAGTTTAACGCAGAGAAAATTTTAAGGATGACTTGATTACAATCTATAAATATCTACATGAGGAACAAATAGTTAATACTGGGCTCTTCAATCTAGCAGAGAGCAATCCAGTGGCTGGAAGTTGAAGCTAGACAAATTCAGACCAAGTAAGGTGTAAATTTTTAACAGTGAGAGTAATTACCATTTGAACAATTTACCAAGGATCATAACGGATTCTTCATCACTGTCAATTCTGAAGTCAAGATGGGATGTTTTTCTGAAACATCTACTCTTGGAATTATTTGGGGGAAGTTTTGTGGCCTGCATTATATAGGACGTCAGACTAGATGATCACAGTTCTCTCTTCTGACCTTGGAATTCATTAATCTGTTTGACAATAATGAATGTAATCAGTTTCTGATCACTGGTCCCTGATCTGGGTTCACCCTCCCCATGTGTAGTAGCTGCATGTCTCCATGCTGAGTCTTATTCTGCCATCCTTGCCTAGGTCTTTAACTCTTCAGGGCTGCATTGGATCATTGCTCTGTCCCGACTGGGATTTGTGGCTTCTCTCAATTTATTATCCACTGAGAATCTCATTAACCTGTTTAATCCCTCATCCTGTTCATTAATGAGGTATACACAGCCCTGTAGCCTCCACTGGATGCCTTGCAGGCCCCTCTCCTCCACCACTCTATACATTGCCCTTTATTGTTACTCTTTGCTTATAGTCCATCAGAAAGTCATCAATCCACAGGATGAGTGATAATCAGATGTATTGGAAAGCTAAACTTTCATGAGTCACCCTATCTAATATAGTAATAAAATGCACATCCATCATAGCTGCACTGAGCTCCTTGAATGCTTGTCTGATCCTATTGAGTTGGTTTGGCAAGATCTTTTATCCATAAAATCACTCTTGTTCTTTAGTGTTCATAGTTTTGTTACCTCCTTGGTGGTCAGTGATTTTTACTCTTTTAACTCTTTACTTTCCTACACTTACATGAAACTTTAACAAACGGATGACAGAGCTGGCATCTTGGGCTGATCAGAAGTATGAGTCAACCTTTTGATATTAATTGAAAGATAATAGATAGCATGGGGATAGGCTATGCTGGGCCTTTGAAAGTGAGGACAAGTAGCTGACATTTGATACAATACAGAAGGGGACGCCAGTGGAGGGATGCAAAAAGAGGGGTGACATGGTCAGAGCAACAGGCTAAGAAAATGATATTTGCAGCAGTATTCTGGATGGATATGAGATGATCTTTATCAAGGCCAGAGGAAAGAGACAATGAGAGTTGGGATGAGAGTTTTAGCTCTGTGGATGGATTTGTAACCTCATACATAACATAGGCCATAGGATCTCCCTGAATTAGTTCCTGTTTGAACTAGAGCACATCTTTTAGAAAAACATTTAATCTTGTTTTAAAATTGCCAGTGATGGAGAATCCACCACAACTCTTGGGGCTTGTCTACTCAGAGACTTAGTGCATGGCAAGCTTGTGTATGAATGCACAGTGCACTAACCTACCACTCATTAAGTGAGATAATTAGAGCGGCCTCTTCTGGCTTAGAATGATGGAGTACTGCTTCTGAAATTTGGCTAAGAAGAGATCATTAGAGACTTTGGTGACAGTGGTTTTAATTGAGTGCAAGAGGTAGAAGCCAGACTGGAGAAGGACTAGGATGGAATTGGAGGAGGAGAACTCCAGAAAGTGATTGTAAACAGCACATTCAGTATGCTTAGAGATGAAAAAGAGAAGGAAAATGGGGTAGTAGTTGTAGAGGCACAGTCCATAGCCAGATCACTTTCAATCTAAGTTAATGAATGCAACAAGGGATGAAAGAAAGAAAAAGGTAAACAAGGAGAAATGAGCCAGACTGCAGTTAGTAGAAGGAGCTGCAGAAGCAGCCAAAGCAGCGACTGCTGCACTGGGTGGCGGAGAAGAGGATAAAATGGTGTATAGCTGTAGCTTCTCCTTCTCCTTGCCCTCCAGAGCCAAAGCTGTGCAGGGGAGACTCCTCACACACTCTGCACCAATATAGCTTGCTAGTATATGTTTTAAGCATAGACTAGGCCTCACAAGTGGTGCTCAAATATTTCTTAGGGCTTGCTATGCTTCAGATGGTGTCATAGGATGACAATGTGTGAGGGATGGTGGGGAGGGTAACACTGTTGGTCTGGACTGGAGTTTTCTACCTAGTCTGGCTCTTCTTGTATTTGATTGATCGTTTCTGTAAAGTAGGACAAGACATTTTCTCCTTCCTCTGCTGGAGCAGCAGAAAGGGAAAGACCTTTTCTCTGGGACTGGAAAAACCAGCTACTGTAGTCAGAGAAAAGCTTAACAGGCTCTATATCATCATCTCTTTCTACCTTTTTCCCAGCAGCAGAGCGGGTAGGACACAGTCATCAAATAAGCGAAATTGCAATTGCTATAACTCTTAAAATACATAGTCTATATAAAACCTCCCTCCACCAATGAAATGCCTCCAAAAGCTAGAGGAACTCCACCTTCTCAAGAGGCAGCAGAGCCTGGGTCCCTCCCTCACCTCTGAGAACCAGCTCAGCAGCTCAATCTCTTGGGTGTGGAAGTTTTTAAGTTGTGACCCATGAAGCAGTACCTTGGTCTCTCCAATTCCCTTGATATGCTGCCAGGTACCTGCACTGCATCAGGACATGAGCTGCTTGGAGCAAGTAAATGGAGAGGGAATATAATGTCAACTTCCTATTTGTCCCTTTCCAGAACACAGCAGCAGCCTAGCACTCAGGGTTATTGAGAACATTTTCCATACACTGGCATCTGATGCATCACAGCAGCTCACTTTAACTCCGTTCCCTGGGAGTGAAGCTATCTAGCTACTCTCTGGGTATCCAGCATACCACTGTCTGTAAGGCTGACCATCCAGTTCTGATCCAGGACTTTATTGGCATGACATACTACGTGAGAGTTGCCAAAGTGCGAAAGAGGGACTGATCCCTCACACCCAAGGTATTAGTTCATCCCTCTCTTCTACAAGTTGTAATAAGAAGAAATAGACAAAGGAAACACCAACTGGTTCCAGGAAAGACCATTGGCTAGTTAAACCCAATTAGCAAGCAGCTGCCTCACACAAGCATACCATAGCTGTACAGCAGGATCGCAGCCTCCTAATGATCTATGCAAGATCTTTGGTTGATAAGCCCTTCACGGATTTTATCACCAATAATTTACTCAGCTTGGCCAGCACCACAGAAACTTGTCATGATGAGAGCTTACCTATCTCTTCCCATCTCCTCACTGCCCCATGTTGGAGCTTATCTCACCTCCCCACTTTCATGGCCCCAGTATGAGTTTTCGTGAGATATTTTATTGTTTCTGTTCTTTATTTGTCTTGATGGAAAGAAGATATGTCCATTAACAAACCAAATGGGAAACAGAGATTGAAATGGCTAATAATCCCTTTTTCCCTTAAATGACTCTGTTCTTTTGTGATGGGGTCCTACGTCACCAGCAAAGAGGTTAGCCCATTTTCTTTAGAAAGAGCCATTGTTGCTGGGCTTTACTACAACGATGTGCAAGGCAGCAGGGCAGAACTAGCTGTGAGGAATTAATACATTTCCAAGGGGGAAAAAAAGGAAAGAGGCTGGAAGGAAGGAAAATAGGATATGTTGTTCTCTTATTTTGGGTTGACTGAGGAGAGACGTTGTTTTATGGAACTTTGGCTGATAACGTCTTTATGCAAATGTTTTTCCACCCTGTGTGCAACCACCACTCTGCATGTCTCATCTTGTTTCCCACAACCTTTTTTTCCATGTGCGCTCTCTCTCTCCTCCTCCTGCCCCTCCTAGTTTAGTATCTGAGCCTCACAATCACCCAATTTTATATAGAGCAATTGCGATCTACAGACTTAAATGAAATATAGTGGAATAATTTTCAGATTGGAATGTCACTTTCACAAGAAACAACCTGTACTGGAGAAAGACAGGAATAGAGGGAAATAGACATATGAAAAATGTATTACTTGTTAAAGGCCAACCATGTACAAGAAACAAATAAAAAGAGAGTATCTACCCCAACGAACTTGTAACTGAAGACAGATGGAGAGCCCTAGAGACCCAGTGGGCAGAGTCATGTCTAGTTTTTCTTGATTCTTTCCTGTGCTCCTTGTGTTTGTCCATGGGGACGCATCCTTGAGTTTTAAATTTTCTGGCCTGTGTTATGCAGGAAGTCAAACTAGGTGATCATAATGATCCCTTTGGCCTTAAAGTCTGTTAATAATTCTCATTCCTCTTTTGTTTCTGATCCGTTCCAGTCACTTCTTATTTTGCATATATGAAGTATAGCACATACAAGATTATCTGGGTTAAATACAAGCTTCCTTTCCTCCTCACTCAGAAGCTGCCTAACAAGTCCTGCCAGTTTTTTTTCCGAGTCAGTATCCAGTATCTCTCATGTCAGTATCAAGGAGATCCCTCCTGTCTAAATACAGACTCTAATCTTGACTGGCTCTTATCATAGAAATTATTCATTGTAATCCAAACCCATACCGATACTCTCTACAGTGCTGGTGAACCCATTGACTGGTTTCCAGTCTGTCTCCACATCTCTGCCCTGGTGTTTGATACCAAGAGACTCTGTGAGACTTTCACCTGCCTTGCCGCATTCCAGATCCGCAAAGTGATTCTCAATTGCATTGCATTTTCTTTCATAGGCATAGCTGGTGGAGGACACAATCTTATTAATAAACAAGATTCACAGCAGAAAGGGGTCCGGGAGCAGAAGGCTGGAATTGGCATTAGCCCCCTCTAGTTTCACCTGTCAGTTAAGGGGGGGTTGGTTGTTTGCACAGAAAATTGCCATGTTTGAATAGGCTGGGGCAATGAGGGAGGGAGCATAAATCGGCCTTTTTTGTGTCATCATATTTTTTTCCCCTGAGTGTTCAGCTGTTACTTTCCCCACTTGGAGTAGGCATGATGTAAAGAGTGAGGATAATTTCCCTTAGATAATCTGGCCTAACCAAGTGACCAGATGACTGATTCCCAGTGAAGAACATTAGAGTTTGAAGGGACCTCAAGAGGTCGTCTATTCCAACCCCCTGCTCAAAGCAGGATTAACCTCAACTAAATCATCCAAGCCAGGGCTTTGTCAAGCTGCAGCTTAAATATCTCTAAAGATGGAGACTCTACCACCTCCCTAGGTAACCCATTCCAATGCTTCACCACCCTCCTAATGAAAACCTTTTTCCTAATATCCAACCTAGACCTCCCACACTCAACTTGAGACCAGTGCTCCTACTTTGGTCATCTACTACCACTGAGAACAGCCTAGCTCCATCCTCCCTGGAAGCCCTTTCAGGTAGTTAAAGGCTGCTATCAAATCCCCCCCTCATTCTTCTCTTTTTGCAGACTAAACAAGCCTAGTTCCCTCAGCTTCTCCTCATAAGTCTTATGGTCCAGACCCCTAATAATTTTTGTTACCCTCCACTGGACTCTCTCCAACTTTCCACATCCTTTTTGTAGTGGAGAGCCGAAAACTGGACACAATACTCCAAATGTGGCCTCACCAATGCCGAATAGAGTGGAATAATAAATGCAGCCCAATATGCCATTAGCCTTCTTGGCAACCAGGACACACTGCTGAATCATATCCAGCTTCTTATCCACTATAACCCGCAGTTCCTTTTTTGCAGAACTACTGCCTAGCTCATTGGTCCCCAGCCTATAGCTGTGCATGGGATTCTTCTGTTCTAAGTGGAGGACTCTGCACTTGTCCTTGTTGAACCTCATCAGATTTCTTTTGGCCCAATCCTCCAATTTGTCTAGGTCACTGTATATCCTATCCCTACCTTCCAGGCTATCTACCACTCCCCCTAGCTTAGTGTCATCTGAAAACTTGCTGAGGGTGTAATCTACCCCATCCTCCAGATCATTAATGAAGATGTTGAACAAAACCGGCCACAGAACCAACTCCTGGGGCTCTCCGCTTGTGACTGTCTACCAGCTAGACATCGAGCCATTGATCACTACCTATTGAGCCCAATGATCTAGCCAGCTCTCTATCCATTTTATAGTCCATTCATCCAACCCATACTTCTTTAACTTGCTGATAAGAATACTGTGGGAGACTGTATCCAAAGCTTTGCTAAAGTCAAGGTATATCACATCCACCGCTTTCCCCACATCCACAGAGCCAGTCACCTCTTCGTAGAAGGCAATCAGGTTGGTAAGGCATGACTTACCCTTGGCGAATCCATGTTTACTGTTCCCAATCACCTTCCTCTCTTCCAAGTGCCTTAAAATGGATTCTTTGGGTACCTGCACCATGATTTTCCAGGGACTGAGGTGAGGCTGACCGGTCTGCAGTTCCCTGGATCCTCCTTCTTCCCTTTCTTGAAGATGGGCACTATATTTGCCTTTTTCCAGTCATCAGGGACCTTCCCCAATTGCCACGAGCTTTCAAAGATAATAGCCAATGGCTCAGACATCACATCAGCCAACTCCCTCAGCACCCTCGGATGCATTGCATTTGGCCCCATAGACTTGTGTATGTCCAATCTTTGTAAATAGTCTTGAACCTGTTCCTTCATCACTGAGGTATGTTTCCCTCCTCCCCATTCTGTGTTGCCCAGTGCAGTAGACTGGGAGAGGACCTTGTCTGTGAAGAGACAGGCAGAAAAGGCATTGAATACCTCAGTTTTCTCCATATCCTCTGTCATTAGGTTGCTTCCCCCATTCTGTGGGGCCCACGCTTTCCCTAATCTTCCTCTTGTTCGCAACATACCTCTAGAAACCCTTCTTGTTCCCTTTATGTTCCTTGCTAGCTGCAACTCCAATTGCGCTTTGGCCTTCCTGATTTCATTCCTGCATGTTCGAGCAGTATTTTTATAATCCTCTCTAGTCATCTGACCAGGCTTTCACTTCTTGTGAGCTTCTTTTTTGTGTTTAAGCTGACCAAAAACTTCTTCATTAAACCAAGCTGGACACCTTCCATATTTGCCGTTCTTTGTGCACATCGGGATGGTTTGGCCCTGTACCCTCAATAAGGTTTCAATACAGCCAGCTCTCTTGGATTCTTTTCCCCCTCATATTAGCATCCCAGGGGATCCTGCCCATCAACATAAACAGTGTAGTACTGAGTAAGAGCATGGAGGTGTTTTTACCTCTGTATATTAGATTGGTGTGACCAATATTGAAATACTATGTCCAGTTCTGGTGTCAACCTTTTTTAAGGATGTTAAAAAATGTAAGGAGATGCAGAAAAGATGTGACGGTCTTGGAGAAAAATGGAAACTTTCAGAAAAAATACTTTTCCCCCATTTGTTTCCCCAGGCCTGGTATGGAAACATTAAAATTTTGGGGAAACTGTTATATGAAATATATACTGTCTGAGTGAACAGTGAAAGAGACTGAAAAAAAAAAAAAAGGAAAAATTGAGCCATGCTAGCATTTCCAAGAATACACTGGTAACTTTCAGTTATATTACACTAGTTGATAAGATGGCTAGGTTTGTATATAATTACAATACTATATATATATATATGATAATGCACTGCTAAAGAGTCTGGTTATACCTGCATGGGTGATGACAGGGATGGGGGAATTGTTACTTGCATGGATGTTGTGGGGTGGGAGAGAGGGAATGAGTAGAAGACACCTGCATGAGCATTGGGGTGGGGAAATGGGGTGGCTGGTATCTGCATGGCATTGGAGGAGAAAGTCGGTTGGTGCCTGCACTGGTATTGCAGGAAGGGCAATGGGGGTTGGTACCTGCACAGGCATTTAGCAGGGGAGGGGGCCGGGGTGGAGAGGGGCGATGGGGGCGTGGTACCTGCATGGGCGTTGTAGGGGCAGGGCAGGGAGGTTGGCACCTACATGGGCATTGGGGGGTAGTGGAAGGGGATTGGACCTGCACGGTTGTGCTGGGGGAGGGGGGGTTGGTACCTGCACCGGTGTTGCGGGGGCTAGGGGGAGCGGCTGGTACCTGCACAGGGCGCGGCGGGCGCGAAGGGGGGCGCGGGGGCCCCCCCCCGGCGTGGCCGGCGGAGGCGACCGCCAGGGGGCTGCCCCCGCCCGGGGGGGAGGGGAACAGGAGGGCGGTGCCGGAGCGGGATGGGTGGAGCCAGGGAAGCGCGGCAGCGGGGGCGGGGTCAATCCTCCTCGACGCTGTGAGAAGTGGGTGTGGCCCTGGTTCTGTGGCCGGGGACCGGGTGTGACGTATTGGGTTCAGCCCCGCCCTCTCAGTTCCGGGGGGAAGGGAACTCCGCCGGTGCGCTTCCGGCGTCGCCGTTGCCTGGGGACGGTTGGGAAGGGCGGTTGCAGTCGTTGGCGGAGGCGAGCCTGAGGCGGACACCGGCGGGGGGGCCGGGTTCTCCCGCTGCAGACGGCCCCAGGGTGTACGTCAGACAGGGAGCCGGGCTCGGAGGCCGAGTTAGCGGCGTGGGGCAGCGCCGGGCCGCGAGGGGGCGGGGCTGGGGCGCAGCGCGGGGCCGAGGGGTGAGCGGCGGTGGGCGGAGGAGGACTGCCTCACTAAGGAGCCGTCTGTGTGTCTGGGCTCTGTGGGCTCCTGCGGCTGAACGGCCAGCCTGTAAAATGGCGCCCCTGCCTGTGGGTGATCGCTCCTGTCGGGGGTGGTTTCCATGGAGTGGGAAGGCTGTAGCAGATTTCTTTGCCGTTTTTGTAGGGGTGTCATGCTCGGACGTATGCACACTACTGTAAAAAAAATGCAGGGTAAAGTTAAGAGTAGACACCTTAATTACATTTGTGTTTTCAAATGTTTCTGTTTAAATTAAATTCTGAATTTTCTGGCTGTTTTTTGTTTCTTTTTAGAAGTACAGCATTCCTGTATTTTTTTAACCTCTAAATTACTGATATGTACACTTTTATTCTTCACTACACATTTGGAATTTTTCTGTTGAAAATTCCCTTAGGTTTTACAACACTTTAAAGATGTTTTTTGACAAGCACTGGGGGACAGGGACCAAGATACCCCACAAAGCTGCTGAGGCTTCTTAGCCCTCAAATTATCTTCTACTTCCCTCACCCATGCCACAAGTGGGCCTGATACTGCAGACACACTCAAGTAATGCCATTGAGTTTATTGGGATTACTCACATTCATATATGTTGGTAGGACTCCTCAGGGGTGTTGCTGTCTTTTGGCTTATGCAAAGCTGAGCTCATTAGTGTTTTAAAGTTAATAAGAAACCTGCTGGCCTCTATTCTGTTTCAGGGAAATGAGTGACAGGAAAGTACCAGGAAAAGCTGCTGCTCAGAAATGTTCCAAACCAGCTTCACTGGTGAAGAAATCAGGAACAACATCTAGGAAACCAGGTAGAGTGGTCAATGGCAAACCACTGGTGGGGGAATCCTGGTTTTGTGACTACTGCTGTTATCTTTCAGCCTGCTGCATCAGTATCAGTTTGGGAGTTTCGGGTAGGGATGTGATTTCTTTCTCTTCAGGTAAGGTGCTACCCCATGTAGTGGATATGGCCAACAATGGAATAGTCATTATGACCTGTGGAGGATGTGCTTTGTTTCCCTACATGCCTGAAGACAGCAGAGATTTCTTGTGTAGGAATTGCAACTTAGTGGCCATGCTGGCAGAGAAGATACAAGATTTGGAAGTACTGGTATCAATGCTGCATAGTACCCGAGATGACAAAGACTTATTGGACAACAAGACTTGGGAAATTTTGCTACAGATGCTATTGGGAAGGACTGGTGAAGAAGGAACATAAGACTGTAAAAGCTAAAGAAGATGACTGGCAATTTGCAAACAACAGAGAAAAGAGAACCTGGAGGGATTCAACTCTTCTAGAAATATTGAATTGCAATATTCAATGAGGTAACTACAGAAAATGTGTCTAAACATTCATCTGGAGGAATGGAATAGAATTACAGGAGTAGTTGCTTGCTTCTTACTGACAAAGATGAACAAGAGATTTTTCAACTCTCTTAAAATGACAAGCAACCATCATCAATGATTCCATATTAAGAAGAGTGGACAGAGACTTCAGTAGGATGATGTGTAGTTTCCTTAGAACAAAGATGTGGGATATAACTACGATTGGATGGGGATCTGATGTTGGTTGGCAAGTCTCCTGGTGATATACATTAGATAATACACAACATCACATGGAACTACAAAAATTATTGAAGACTTCAGAGATGTGAGTTAGATATCATGGCCATCTGAACACATCACAATCATTAATTTATTTATCCTTACAACACTCCTGGGAGGTAAAGAAATGCTTTTATCACAGATGGGAAGTTGAGTGGCTAAGTGATTTGCCCAAGGTCACAGAAGATATCTTTGGTGGAACGTGGATTTGAACACACATCTTCTAAATCCTAAGCTAGAGCTGTAACCATTGGATCAAAGACTCATTTATCTTGGAAGGGCTTTGGGAAGACAGAAGGCAGAAAGTAGTAGAGGTGCACCATTATCTCTGTGGTTGGTGTGAAACTGAAGGTTTTGGTTTTGTGGAACATTGGGCCACGAGAGAGGAGACTGGACAAATGGGACAGCCAGCATCACAGAAGTATGTGGGCTAATCTCAGTTGAAGCCAAATTGGAATAGCTATTAGTGCATTAAACTAACAATGCCAGGAAGGGGTGCTAAAATGGCAGAAGTGCTACGAATGCTTAAGTATATCACTCAAACTCAAGGTGTCATGAACATATTGAGATGAGGTGGGAAAGAATATAATGGGGGGCAGAATTCAGTTGCTTTTATATAAACACTAGGAGTCTGAGCAATAAGCAAGAAGAATTGTAATTTAAAACTATACCATACATTCTAAGGCCAGAAAGGACCACTGTGATAATCTATTCTACCACCTGTATAATACAGGCTGTAGGATTTAATTGAAATAATTCCTGTTTGAAAAAGAACATAGCTTTATAGAAAAATAGTCAATGTTGATTTAAAAATTGTCCATGATGGACAATCCACTACAATCCTTGGTAAGATGTTCCAAGGTTAATTATCTTCACTGCTTTAAAAAAAAAAAGTATGCCTTATTTCTAGTCTGAATTTGTCTAGCTTCAACTTCTAGCCACTGAATCTTGTGATACCTTTGTCTGCTAGATTGATGAGCCCATTATCAAATTGTTGTTCCCCATGTAGGAACTCACAGATTGTGATCAAGTCACTTCTTAACCTTCTCTTTTCTTAAGAAATTTTGTTGGATTGAACTCACACCTACCACTATAAGATGTGTTTTTCAAACCTCTAATCAGTCTCCTGCCTCTTCTTTGAATCCTCTCCAATTTATCAACTTTCTACTCCAATTGTGAACACCAGAGCTAGACACAGTATTCCAGTCATGCTCAAACCAATCCCAAATACAAAGGTAATCCTCCCTACTCCTACTCAAGATTTCCCTGGAAATCCAAGGATTGCAGTAGTCCTTTTGGCCACAGCTTTGCAGTGGGAGCTCACGTACAGTTAATTATCCATCCTCACCCACTCCCAACTCCTTTTTAGAGTCACTGATTTCCAGGATAGAGTCCCCCATCCTGTCAGACATTCTTTGTATAACTTTGTTTGACTGTTTTAAAATGCATATTGTTTGCCTGTGCCCAGTTCACCAGGTGATCCAGATTGCTTTCTTTTAGTGACCTGTCCTCTTCATTATTTAACACTAAATAATGTGATCTGGGATAATGAGCACTGCCATACTTCTTTCTTCTTTTTTTCCCCTCAAACTGGCTTGAATAATAGAATCATAGAATATTAGAGTTGGAAGGAACCTCAGGAGGCCATCTAGTCCAACCCCCCCAATCCCCCTGCTCAAAGCAGGACTATCTTCAGCTAAATGAAGAACATGAGGAAGACCATAGGGCGTCAGACCAATGGTCCATCTAACCCAGTATCTTGTCTTCCAACAGTGGTTAGTGCCAGATGCTTCTGAGGGAATGAACAGAACAAAACAATTATTGAGTGATCTATCCTGTTACCCAGTCCCAGCTGATGACTGTTGAAGGTTTAGGGATACCCAGAGCTTGGGGTTATGTACCTGACCATCTTGGCTAATAGCCATTGATTGACTTGTATTCCATGAACTTATATAAATCTTTTAAAACCCTATTATACTTTTGGTCTTCACAACATCCCCTGGCAACGGGTGCCACAGGTCGACTTAAGTGGTGTGTGAAGCAGTACTTCCTTACGTTTGTTTTAAAACTGCTGCCTATTAATTTCGTTGAGTGACCTCTGGTTAGTGTGTTATATGAAGGGGTAAGTCACACTTCCTTATTCACTTTCTCCATCCTTTTCATAATTTTATATACCTCTATCATATGTCTCCTTAGTTGTCTCTTTTGCAAGCTGACCAGTCCCAGTCGTTTTAATCTCTCCTTATATGGAAATGGTTCCATGTTCCTAATCATTTTTGTTGCTTTTCTCTGTACATTTTGCCATTCTAATATATCTTTTTTGAGATGGGGAAACAACAATTGCATGCAGTATTCAAGGTGTGGGCATACTATGGATTTATATAGTGGCAACATAATATTCTCTTATCTATCCCTTTCTTTATGGTTCCTAATATTCTTTTCTCTTCTTTGACTGCCACTGCACATTGAACAGATGTTTTCAGAGAACACAAGACTCTAAGATCTTTATTCAGTAGTGTAGCAAGCCGCTCTGGTCTGCCGCCGAGCCTGGGTTTGAGGAGGGTTCCCTGTACCCCCGGTGGACAGAACCCGGCCCTGGGAGCCGAGCCACCCGGAAGCAAAGGGGTGGGGCCAGAGCCCAGGGAGGAAGTATAAGAGGCAGGCCAGGCAGCTCAGTCAGGGGGAAGCTGCCGACGGAGACAGACGTGCCTTCCCGGAGGCAGCGGCCCAGGCCTGACCCAGATACCGAGGGTGATCCAGACAACCCCACGGCCGACCAACACTGGTGGGACCGACTGGATCTGCCTGACCCGGATGACTGGTGGGAGCAGCCAGAACCCAGAGACCAGGTAGGGCCGCCAGGCCCAAGCGGGTGGAAGCGGCCGCCCAGCCCCCAGGAGGGGGGTGGGACACCAGACCCCTGCAGCTGGGGACAGGACCCTTACCCCGTGGAGAGGGAGAGACCTCCGGAGGCTGGTCCTGACCTGGAGGAGTTGCCTGGTGTGGACGACCCCTCCCCAGCGTGGGGCGACTCCGACTGCCCAGGGGAAACCCCGGGGCCCTGTGACCTGGAGGAGCTACCCTTGGCTGACGACCTCCACGAGTTCCCGGATCTACCACCCGCCTACGGTGAAGGACTGTCCGGGCACCCTCTCACCACCTCCCCCCGTGCCCCAGAGGGCCATACGTGGATGCAGGTACTCCAAAGCTGGGTGGGAGGAAGTGGCCCAGTGAGGCCACAGGTTGTGGCCTAGATAGGGGCCAAACCCCAAGTCAGCGTGTTGTGGCTGGAGCCCCGCTGACCCAGTGGCAGTTATCTCGTGCCACTGGTAGGGCCCTGGGCTGGGACGCAGTGGAGTTGCGTGGGCCTGCATCCCCCTACCCCCCCTTCCCGTCCCTAGACCACGAAGAAGTGTCCCTAGCCCCGACAACCCTATCCCGCCATAGATTGCTGGTTCGCCCGCCCTGCCGAGGGCTGGGGCGATAGACTGCTTGCTTGTCCGCCCTGCCACGGGCCGGGGCAATAGACTGCTGACTCGCCCGTCCTGCCAAGGGCCGAGGCGATCGAATGCTTGCTTGCCCGCCCTCCCACGGGCCGGGGCAATAGACTGATGACTTGCCCGCCCTGCCACGGGCTGGGGCAATAGACCCCTGACTCGCTCGCCCTGCTACGGGCTGAGGCAATAGACTGCTGGTTCGCCTGCCCTGCCAAGGGCTGGGGCGATAGACTACTGACTCGCCCGCCCTGCCACGGGCCGGGCCGATAGACTGATCTGCACGCCCGCCCTTCGCAGGGCCGGAGCGATAGACTCCGTGACAGCCCACGGAGGAGCTAAATTCCCCGAACTAAAGGTGCTGGGTCCAGCCTCGACCCTAAATACGAGGCTAGGGCCAGGACACTGCTGACCCGGATGGGTCAGAAGCCTTACAAGTAGTAACAGCTAATTTAGACATTTTGTATGTATTGTTGGGATTATGTTTTTCAATATGCATTATTTTGCATTTATCAACACTTATTTTCATCTGACATTTTGTTGCATAGTTGCCATTTTTCTGGGATCCCTTTGTAACTTTTTGCAGCTTTGGACTTAACTGTCTTGATTGGTTTTGTATCATCTGCAGTCTTTGCCACCTCCCTGTTTACCCCTTTTCCAGATCACTTATGAATGTGTTGGTCTGAGTACAAATCCTCACATTATAATAATGAATATCCACAAGGGATCAGAATTAAGACTGCAGCAGCAGCCTTAATCCTGTTATATCCTAAATTTTGTACATTTGACTTTGCAATCTTAATGTTCTTTTAACATAATACATTAAGGTAGTGTGCGGAGTGATTTTTTTTTTTGAGGGTAATTATATATGCATTGTGCTGTCTTATATTAAAGAAGGCAGATTGAAGAAGGGTACTTTGCACATGGAACAGAAGGTGGTGAGGCTTGTGGTAGTTCTTATTTCCTATGGAAGTTTGTTCCACGGTCTTGGACCAGCTCCAGCCTACTGCACAGGCAAGTTTACCCTTGCTGTAAACAGTTCCATTGTGCTGAAGGAGTGGACCTGCTGACTACTGTCCTGTTCCTGGAGTTTTAGGCAATCTTCTAGGTATCCTTGGCTCAAAGCATTGAAGATAAGTACTCAGATCTTGAACTTCATTTATTGTTCTATGAGAAGCCAGGGTATTGAGCAGAGGACAGAATTGATGTGCTCATGATAGCCTGTGTTGCTGTGATAGGCAGTTTCATTCTATATTAGTTGAAGTTTCCCACGGGCTGACATCTTAATTTTCAGGTCATCACATTGCTGTAAGCGAGCTGCGAGATGACTGAACTTTGTATAACTGAGGCCAAATCATCATCTTCCAGGATGGGACGCAATCCCCTGGTCAGACATAGATGATAGAACACGTTACCTTCTAAACGTTGTATGTCAAGCACAGTGTCCGAAAGGAATTCAGGAGCACTCCTCATTTGTGACCTGAATTGACCAGTCATGGTTGTGTATCTGCAACCAATGGATACTGCACACTCTTCAAAGTGCTTTTCTCTGCAGCATAATCTGTCTTTCTTGGGTTCAGCTTCAGCCAGGTGCTCTTGTCCAAGTATTGGGCCAGCTTAATGACAGTGATTATTTTATGTGGTGAAGCTTGGTAGAGATGTCTGTCATCTGCATGTTGTTGGTACTTGAGTCAGTGTCATCTCACCAGTTCTCCCAGTGCTGTATGCAGATGTTGAATAAAACCTAAGAGAGAATTGATAATTTGGAACTTCACAAGTGAGGGGTCTGAGAGTGGAGGTCCGGTTTCCCACTACTGTCCTTTGGATGCATTCCACCAGGGAGGATTCAAATCATTTTAGGATATTTCCCTGGACTCCTGCCATCTCTCTCAGGTGGAATAACAGAATCTCATGACTGACCGTGTTGATCACTGAAGAGAGGTCTAGGAATATGAGAATGCATGTCTGCCCTCCATCCATCAACTTCAAGAGAACATTCATCAGCATCATCAATGCTGTTCTATGTTCTGACCTGACTGTTGACTTTAGTGGGATTTGCGAGTGCTCAGCACTTTTGAAAATTGGGCTACTTACAGATTTAGGAGCTTGTCTTTAGGCATCAGGTAGCTCTGGTAAATGAAATGACTAAAGTGTTTTGTTTTTTTCCTTTTTCCTTTTCCCCCAGTGTTTGGCCAACAAACTGAGAGGAAAGGCACAGCTAAGCAAGAGAGCAGCTCCAAACTCCCAAGAAAATTCAGCAATAAAAAGCAGAGTGAACCAGCCCTGATAAACAGCCCACATGAAGGTAGATGCAATATAGGGTTGTAGTGGGAGTGCTTGCTTATAAGGGGTATACAGGCTTTGTCTATTGTGGCAAATGGCTGGCTTCTCCCTAGTGGGTCTTGCACTTTTGCCTCTCGTAGTGGGCCAGGGCGTCGCTGGTTCCCCGTCTTCCTGGGGAGGGGAGTAGGGACCCAGGCCCGCCCGCTCCTCCGGGTCCCAGCCCAGGGGCTCTGTGAGTAGCAGCTATGTGCTGCTGGCACCGTACTTGCAGCTGCAGGCTTTTCCCCTGGGCTATTTTCCCCCCTCTCTGATCTTCTGGCTTCCTGAGCCCAGTACCTTCCCCACGACTCCACCTCTCTTCCACACACCGCTGTACTCTGTTCAACTCCACTTCGCAACTCCACACCACTGTTCTCCTTCAGTTCTTCTTCACCACACACCTACTCCTTCAACTCCTACCCTGCATCTCAAGAGTAGAGGGTTTTTATCAGGTACCTGGGTGGGGCCTTAATTGGTGTCAGTTGACCCTAATTACCCTTTGGGAAGTCTGCAGGGAATAAAGCCCGGATCATTCTAGAGTTTATATATTGCTCTTCTAGAACTTTCCCAGTGCCCTTTGCCCTTGCTATACCACACTATATATAAAGGTGTAGTGGTTTCACGAAGGGTGTGATTTTTAAACTGAGTTAGTTAACCCAATGTAAAACCCTCTGGGGACACTCAATACACTTTAACCTGGGCTTATATTTATTTACCTTAATTTAGTAAGGATTTGTCTTCAACCAGGCTTCTATCAATTTAGTATAAAGAGTGTCAACACTATTTTGCATCATTTTAATTAAATAATTATTTTAAATATTTAAATTTAAACTAGTGTAAATCATAGTGGAATAGCTTCAACAGAAGAAGCCTCATATCAGAGTATCCCATAGCCCAGTATCTAGGGCACTTCCCTGAGAAGTGGCAGATTCCAGTTCAAATCCCTTCTTCCCTCTTAGATGGAGGGGAGGCTTGAACCAGGTTCTCCCACATCCCAGGTGAGTACCCTAGCCACTGGGATAAAAGTTATAAGGAATGTCTTCCTCTTGCTCCAACTGGACATTTTGTGCTATCTTGTCTAGAGGGGCCCAACCTCTAGTGAGGTCTGAGCACACTTATTGGATTGAGCTCCACAGGCAAGTCGGTGGAGGAACACATATATTTCCGCAGTCCATTCATTGCTGTGGGGCTTAGACAGCTGATTGTCTTATGTAGAGCTGCAGTGCACAAGCTCAGAAGCAGAAACATAGGTGTCTAGGTAATTTTTACTGCAGAAATTTAGATGCCAAGCAATTTTAGGTGCCTTCAAGATTTGGGTGCAGCTGTGCCGGGGCTGAGATTTATGTGCTTAAAGTGGCAATTGGGCATCTATGTACTTTTACAAATCCAATATGAAGAGCCTGCTCCCTCTAATGTGAGAGCTCCTCAGCAAATTCTTTTAAATTCTTGTGCTCAGGTTATGTGGTCATGCAGATTAGAAATGTTTAGCCTTAGTAGATGTTTTTTGATATCCTCCCTAGTTAATGTTGGAATAGAAAGTATTTCATTATACTTTAAGATATGAATACATAATCCACTTTTACCATCTTCATTTGTCAGCAGACCATTACCACTTTTAAGAATGCCTTTTGTTTCTAATAACTGTGTTATAGCAAGGGCAGAGGGCACTGGGAAAGTTCTAGAATAGCACTATGTAAGTGCTAGAATGCTCCAGGCTTTATTCCCTGTAGACTAGCCAAAGGGTAATTAGAGTCAGCTGACACCAATTAAGGCCCCACCCAGCTGCCTATAAAAACCCTCTACTCTTGAGAGACAGTGTGGAGTTGAAGGAGTAGGTGTGGGGTGAGCAGAGGAGTGTGTGAAGTGGAGGAGAACAGAACGGAGTACGGTGGTGTGTGGGAGAGAGGTGGAGTCCTGAAGAAGGTACTGGGCTCAAGAAGCCAGAAAGACAGAGGGGGGAGAGTAGCCCAGGGGAAAAGCCTGCAGCTGCAAGGAAGGTGCCAGCAGCACAGAGCTGCTACTCAGAGAGCCACTGGGCTGGGACCCGGAGGAGCGGACGGGCCTGGGTCCCTACTCCCCTCCCTGGGAAGACGGGGTGACCAGCAACGTCTTGGCCCACTATGAGAGGCAGAAGTGCGAGACCAACTAGGGAGAAGCCGGCCGTTTGCCACATAACATATTTTTAAAATTCCTTCTATAGACCTTAACTCTTCTGACTACAGATTTGTTCATTGATACGTTTAGTTTTCCTTCTCTTTTGTCTGTATTTTATATCTTCTAATTTATGTTAATTGCTATTAACTTCCTTTTTTCCATTTGTTATAAATTGAGGTTTTTTTGTTGCTGCTTTCACTTCACTTCTTAATCAGCATGCTTTTTAAGCAAAGTAAATTTTGTGAGTGCAGAATTGTGAGTTTTTGGGCATCTAAAATCTCACAACTGGAAGGGCCCTCAACAGGTCTTCTAATCCAGTCCCCGGCACTCAGTGCAGGACCAAGCATTATCTAGACCATCCCTGACAGGTGTCTAGCTAATGAACAGGGACTGCTAACAGGGGAGTTCTGCAAGGGAGTTCTCCAGGTGAAGGAGCAACTATGTGACCCTTAGGGTAAGTTTGTCATCTGTAATGTGTGTGTTTTGTGGTGTGCTTGCTGCTTGACTGAAGTATGTCATGTGGTCTGTCTGTTTGGGGGACCATGTGCTGATCCTAGTGGCCTGCTTGGCAAGGCTGAGAGCTTGGTATGGGTACAAACTGGCACATAAAAATAAAAAGGTCATAGAGCAGTTTTTTAAACTAAAGGCTGGGGGGAAACTGACAGGTGTGGAGGAGCACATGGTTTGGACAGACATTCCTTAGAGAATCTTGATTAATAGAGCCTCCCTCCTGAGGAGGAGAGGATGGAAGAGGATACAATATGGATAGGATCTGATGAGAAATAGTCAAATGAAAAGAATCCCATTCACTTACATCACATAATGGCAGACAGCTAAAAAGTGACAATTTTTAAAATGTTTATATACAAATGCTAGAAGTCTAAATACTAAGATGGGTAAACTTGAATGCCTCATATTAGACGAGGGTATTGCTATAATAGGCATCACAGAAACTTGGTGGAATCAGGATAATCAATGGGACATAGTAATATCAAGTTACAAAATATATTGGAAGGACAGAATAGGCCATATTGGTGTGGGAGTGGCACTATATGTGAAAGAAAGCATAGAGTCAAATGAAATAAAAATCATAAATGAAAGAAACTATACCATAGAAACTCTATGGATAATAATTGCATACTTGAATAATAATATAGCAGTAGGGATTGTGGTATAGCAAGGGCAGAGGGCAGTAGGAAAGTTCTGGAAGGGTGGTATGTAAGTGCTAGAATGATCCGGGCTTTATTCCCTATAGACTAGCCAGAGTCACTAGAGGGTAATTAGGGTCAGCTGACACCAATTAAGGCCCCACCCAGGTGCCTATAGAAACCCTCTAATCCTGACAGACAGGGTGGGAGTTGAAGGAGTAGGTGTGTGGTGAGCAGAGGAGTGTGTGTAGTTGTGAAGGAGAACATAAAGGAGTACAGTTGTGTGTGGAGCCGTGAAGAAGAACAGAATGGAGTTCAGTGGTGTGTGGAAGAAAAGTGGAGTCTTGAGAAAGGTACAGAAGAGGGCAACAAAAATGATTAGGGGTATGGAAAAGCTTCCATATGAGGAGAGATTAATAAGACTGGGACTTTTCATCTTGGAAAAGAGACGACTAAGTGGGAATGTGATACCAGCCTATAAAATGTCTGGTGTGGAGAAGGTAAATCGGGAAGTGTTGTTTACTCCTTGCCCTAACACAAGAACCTAGGGGTCACCAAATGAAATTAATAGGCAGCAGGTTTAAAACGAACAAAAGGAAGTGTTTCTTCACACAACACACAGTCAACCTGGGGAACTCCTTGTCAGAGGATGTTGTGAAGGCCAAAACTATGAGGGGGTTCAAAAAAGAACTAGTTAAGTACATGGAGGATCGGTCCATCAATGGATGTTAGCCAGAAGCTGGGAATGGGCAACAGGATGGATCACTTGATGATGACCTATTCAGTTCATTTCCTCTGAAGCACCTGGCAGTGGCCACTGTGAGAAGACAGGATACTGCGTTAGGTGAACCATTTGTCTGACCCGATATGGCTGTTCTTATGTTCAGCTTGCTCTTAAAAATCTCCAATCATGGAGATTCCACCACCTCTCTAAGCAATTTATTTCCCAGTGCTTCGCAACCCTGACAGGGAGTTTTTCCTAACGTGCGACCTAAACCGGCCTTGTTGCAATTTAAACCCATTTCCTCTTGTCCTGTCCTCAGAGGTTAATGAGAACAATTTTTCTTCCTCCTTAAAACAACATTTTACATACTTGAAGACTACTATCATGCCCCCTGCCTCCTTTTCTTCAGAGTAAACAAACCCAATTTTTTCAATCTTCCCTCTTAAATCATGTTTCTTAGACCTTTAATAATTTTTGTTCTTCTCTGGACTTTCTCCAGTTTGTCCACATCTTTCCTGACATGTGGGGCCTGGAACTGGACACAATATTGTAGATGAGGCCTTATCAGTGAGGAGAAGAGCGGAAGAATTACTTCTCGTGTCCTGCTTACAACACTCCTGCTAATATATCCCAGAATGACGTTGGTTTTTTTTTTTTTTTTTTTTTTGCAGTGATGTGACACTGTTTACTCATGTTTAGCTTGTGATCCACTATAACCCCAGATCCCTTTTCTGCAATACTCCTTTCTAGAGAGTCATTTCCCAATTTGTATGTTTGCAATTGATGGTTCCTTGTTAAGTGGAGTACTTTGCATTTGCTCTTATTGAATTTCATCCTATTTACTTCAAACAATTTCTCCAGTTTGTCCGGATCATTTTGAATTTTAATCTTCTCTTCCAAAGTACTTGCAATCCTCCCAGCTTGGTATCATCCATAGAATTTATAAGTGTACTCTGTATGTCATTATCGAAATCATTAATGAAGATATTGAACAGAACTGGACCCAGAACTGACCCCTGCAGGACCCCACTTGATATACCCTTCCAGCATTCGAGTTGGACTGTGAACCACTAATAGCTACTCTCCAGGAATGGTTTTCCAACCAGTTATGCACTCACCTTATAGTAGCTCCATCTAGGATGTATTTCCCTAGTTTGTTTATGAGAAGGTCATGCAAGATAGTATCAAAAGCCTTATGAAAGTTAAGATATGCCACATCTACTGCTTCCCCTATCCACAAGGCTTGTTACCCTGTCAAAGAAAGCCATTAGGTTGGTTTGATGTGATTTGTTCGTGACAAATCCATGCTGACTGTTAATTATTATTTTATTACTGTCTAGATGTTTGCAAATAGATTGCTTAATTATTTGCTCCGTTATCTAGTAAAATGTTTTTAAGGGCTCTGTTGTTCACATTTTTATGTTTGTTTCTTCTCCTAATCTGTTTTGCTCATAATTGTTTTCAGTTTTGAGAATTTTTTGTTTGCACATGATGACTATAATCAGGTTGTGATCACTTACACCTTGGCCATTACTAATTTTTAGTTCAGTGATCAATTAATTTTTATTGGTTAGAAAGAGAGATAATACAGAATTACCTGTAGTTGGTAATAGACTGACAGAAGCAATGTTATGTTGGGAGTCTATTATAGTCTTCTAAATCAGGAAGAGAAAGAGGATGAGTCATTCTAGAAGCAGGTAACAAGATTAGCTAACACACATGAGCTAGTATTAATGCAGGATTTTTAACTTCCCTGATATGTGCTGGAAGACTATTACAGCAAAATATAATATGTCCTGCAAATTCTTAGCATGTGTAGTGCGGAAACAACTAGGTGATCAACCATTTTGGATCTGGTTTTGACCAAAAATGATGAATTAATTGTGAACGTGAAGGTAGTTGGGACCTTGGGAGGAAGAGATCGTGATCTGATAGGATTCAAGATATGAGAGGAGGATATGAGAATAGCAAAACAAGGACACTGAACTTCAGAGAAGCAGATTGCAGTCAACTCAGAGAAATAGAAGGCAAGGTTCTATGGAAAGACCAATTAGGAAGAAAAGGAGTTGAAGGGGGCTGGCAGTTCCTAAAAGATGTAATACTGAAGGCTCAACATCAAGCTATTCTGATGCAGTGGAAAGATGAAAAGAACCAAATGAGGCCAATGTGGCTTCAAAGGGAGATTTATAACTATGTAAAAACCCAAAGGGGATGCATACAGAAAATGGAAAGGGGCATGTCACCAAGGAGGTATACATAGGAATAGTGTGAGCATGTAGGGACAAAATCAGGAAAGCCAAGGCAAAGAAAGAGTTACAGCTGGCAAGGAATGTTAGGGTCAACAAGTCTTCAAATATATCAGACAAAAAAGAAAGATCAGGGTTGGTGTGGGTCTGCTGTTCAAAGGAGAAAGTGAGCTCATAACAGAAGATGATAGAAAAGCAGAGCTACTCAATGACTACTTTGCTTCAGTCTTCTCACAAAAAATAACATGAGACTGAATGACTAGCAAAGTTACCATAGAAAATAAAGGGGAAAGGATGCAAATCAGAACATGCCAGAGTAAAGAACATGCCAGAGATCTTTTGAACAGTTTGAATGAATTCAAGTCAGCAGTGACCGATGCTATATCCCCAAGGGTACTGAAGGAGTTAGCTGAAGAAATCTCAGAGCCACTAGGAATAATATTTGCAAACTCATAGATGAAAGGAGAGGCCCTGGAAGACTGAAAGGGCTAACATAGTACCCATCCTTAAAAATAGGAAAAAGGCGCAGCTGGAGAACTGTAGGCAAGTCAGGCTGACTTGCCTAGTGAGAAGCTAGTGAGAAGCTATTAGAGCTATATATAAAACATCCAGTTTGCAAATACTTTGAGCATGAAGGGGTAATCACTAGAATTCAGCATGGATTTACTAAAAACAAATCATGCCAAACCAGTTTGTTTTTCTTCTGTGCGTGGGTAACTGGTTTAGTGGATGGGGGAATGTGGTAGACATATGCCTGGACTTCAGCAAGGTTTTTGACACAATCTGATACATAAGATTGAGATATGTGGGCTTAGCAGAACTACCGTTAAGTGGATACATAATTGGTTAAACTGCAAACAAAGATTAACTGTTAATAGAACGATGTCAGATTGGACGGATGTCTCAAGTGGGGGTCCCCAGGGCTCTGTTCTGGGTCTGGTGTTGTTTAACATCTTTATTAATGACCTGGTTGTAGGAATAGAGAGCATACTGATCAAATTTGCAGATGACACAAAGGTTAGGAGGGGTTCCAGTACTTTGGAGGATAGAGCTAAAATTCAGAGTGATCTTTATAAATTGGAGAACTGGGCTATGGACAACAAAATTAAATTAAATAAAGACAAATGTAAGCTGCTACACTTAGGGAAGAAAAACCACAAATACAGAATTGGGGAAAATTTTCTTGACAGCAGCACTGCTGAGAAGGATCTGGGAGTTGTGGTGGACCACAACCTCAACATGTAGCAGTGTGATGCTATTGCAAAAAAAGTAAATGCAGTTTTAGGTTACATTAGCAGAGGCATAGAATGCAAGTCATGAGAGGTGATTGTCCTGCTCTACTCGGCACCAGTTAGGCCTCAGCTGGAGTTCCGTGTCCAATTTTGGACACCAATGTAGAGAAAGAATGTAGAGAAACTGGAAAGGATTCAGAGGCAAGTGACAAAGATGACCAAAGGGATGGAATGCAAGCCATATGAGCAAAGGCTGAAGGAACTGGGTATGTTTAGTTTGGAAAAGAGGAGATTAAGGGGGGACATGATAGTGGTCTTCAAATACTTGAAGGTCTACCATAAAAAAGATGGAGAAAAGTTGTTCTCTCTTGATGCACGGGAGGACAAGAGACAATGAGTTCAAACTATAGCATAGCAGATTTAGATTAAATCTCAGGAAAAACTTCCTAAATGTAAGAACAATGGAACAGATTGACTGGGATTGTGGAAGCTCCTTCACTGGATGTTTTCAAAAGGAGGCTGGGTAGCCATCTGTCTTGGATAATTTAGATACAACAAATCCTGCATCTTGGCAGAATGTTAGACTAGATGAACTTTGCAGGTTCTTCTAACCCTATGATTCTATGAATGAATGTCTTACAAAAAGAATTGATTAGCTGTGGAATTTGTGAGGAACTGCTTCAAGTCAGAGTGCAATGGAGGAGGACCACCCCAGGAGCCAATCCTATATATGGGACTAAGGTTAGAAGAAGAAATTTTAGATAATACATGTGGGAACCAACAATGCAGGTTATACCTACAGGCCGGGTCACTGTCTTCGAAAGCAGTGACTCAGTGAAGGACTTAGGGGTCATCCTAGATAGTTGCTTCAACTTGAGCTCTCAGAGCAATTTTGTGGCAAAAAAAAAAGTGTTGATGTCCGCACTTGAAGGATGTGGAAATATTGGAGAGAGTTCAAAGAAGGGCCACAAAAATGATCTAGGAGCTGTAAACCAAGCCCTTCAATCTGAATCTTAAGGAGCTCACATATTCAGTTTATTGAAGAGAAGATTGGGAGGTGATTTGATCACTCTTTATAGTTAGCATTTTACACATGGAAAAGCTAATGAGGGCTTTTCAACCTTGCTGACAAAGACAATATAAGATCCTGTAGCTTGAAGATGAAGTTAGACAAATTTAACCTTGAAATAAGATAGAATTTTCTAGCAGTGAGGGTAACTAAATGGTGGAACAGATTATCTGGTAAGGTAATGCACTCACCATCACCTGGAGTCTTTAAAATGAAATTAGATACCTTTTAAAAAGATGTTTAATTTATCTTCTAGGAAAAATTCTAGATTGTGTGTGCAGGAGTCGGGCTCAATGGTCATGGTAGTCTCCTTTGGCCTTGGAATCTGTGAATCTATCAATCACCTGTCAAAACTTGCCAGGAGCAAGGTGTCTCATAAAGCAAGGCCCTTACTAGTCCTGTAACACTCAAAAAAGGCCTCTTGGACTTTTAAACTCCACAACAAAATAAACATTTTGTTGCATGCCTTAACGGAAAGTGAAGTTAGATTGGCAGACACTGACTTGAGTCCATGTGTTTGGGGTTAGGACCAGGGAGCTCATCTCTTGTCCCTGCTTCACTAAGCACTGCCCCTTAAAAAATTCAGGCTAGCCTTACCTCCCTGATGGGTCTTGTTGGTTCTGCTAGTATCAGATTCTGACTGTCTTCTCTAGTCATAGTGCAGAGGTCTAAATTCACTGCCCCTCTCTTCCAGGTGATACTTTTCTTTCAGGTGGGTGTGTCAGGGTGGTGATGTCTTCAAAAGACCTGTATCACACATCATGTTCATCTCCTTTCTTCATGGGCCCTGGATAGAACAGGATTGCCTACATTGCCCTCAGATGCTCTTAGCACTTGTATCTCTGTGTTAAGAAAATGACTATAATCAAATCTCATGCTTCAGCTGGTCATGTGTCAAGGTCAGGAGGGAATTTTTCTCCCAATGAATAATTAGCTAGAAGTGTTCTAGTGTGTTTTTTGCCTTCCTCTGTTGCACCAGAGATTGGCCACAGCTGGAAACAGGACACTAGACCAGTGCTCTGAGGTGGTATAAAAAATCCTTCTTCTTAGATTCCTGGCTAGTGTGTCTTGCTCACATGCTCAGGGTCAATTTGATTGCTAGATTTGGAGTTGGAAAGGAATTTTTTCCCAGGTCAGATTGGCAGAGAACTTTTGGCATTTTTCCACTTTCCTCTGCAGCATGGGGCATGGATTGCCTGCTGGGATCATCTGGGCATATCTCACCTAATCAGTTCTCTTCCATTTACAGGGGCATTGGGCATTAGTGACACCTAAGTGTCTCCTGTTTTTCAAGTGGTTGCACATGTCCATTCCAGTTTTGGAGTCGGTATTGTGGAGCTGGAGAACTTTTTCCTATGGCAGTATCTGTCAGGATGGCACCTGCACCCTCTATGTGCTCATGCTGTTTAACATGAGCATAAGCAGGTGGAGCTGTCCTGACCTCCTGTGGTTTCTCCTTAGCACTTGTGATCAGTGGTCTCAGTGAGTGTGATCTCCTCATGCCTTCCCTTTTTAGAGAATTTCTAAAACTATTTATAAATATTTTGTTTAAATGTTTATAGTTAATAATTATAGAATCATAGAAGATTAGAGTTGGAAGGGACTTCAAGAGGTCATTTAGTCCAATCCCTTGCTCAAAGCAGGACTAACCTGAGCTAAATCATCCCAGCCAAGGCTTTGTCAAGCTGCAGCTTAAAAACCTCTACAGATGGAGTTTCCACCATCTCTCTGGGTAGCCCATTCCAGTGCTTCACCACCCTCCTAGTGGAAAAACTTTTTCCTAATATCCAACTGTAAAGCATTAAGGATTCTTTCTCCAAGAATCAGGCAGCACAGACAATACTGAAGAGGTTTATTCACGCTACTAGGAGTCTGATAAATCAGCTTCAGCTTCATGGTGTTACAGTGGTCAATTATATACACTTTCTTATCGATTACATAGTACATTTTAAATTCTTTATCTATTTACTTACAAATACAGATGCTGTCCCATGCAGAGAGAACAACAGTGATAATGGTCATTACATACATGCATAGATACTTCTAATCACTTTACTTACATCACGGATGCTAGGGTTACACTTGGTGGGGCGAAGGAGGGGGATCCTTACAGATAGGTGGCAGACAGGCAGAAATTCGAAAAGTAAATGTGCTGTTCTCATTGGAATTAGAATCACTAAGAGGACATCTGGCTTCCTGAGCTATCGGACGCTTACACTAGCCATTGTCCTTGAGGATTAGGTATGCTCGTTAGCCATTTACATGAGTTTTGACTTACAACTTGTTAGCTGAAAACAATCGCAAGCCTTACACAACCTAAACCTCCCCCACTGCAACTTGAGACCATTGCTCCTTGTTCTGTCATGTCCTACCATTGAGAACAGCCTAGCTGCATCCTCCCTGGAACCCCCTTTCAGATAGTTAAAGGCTGCTATCAAATCCCCCCTCATTTTTCTCTTCTGCAGACTAAGCAAGCCTAGTCCCTCAGCCTCTCCTCATAAATCACATACTCCAGCCCCTAATAAATTTTGTTGCTCTCCCCTGGACTCTCTCCAACTTGTACCCATTCTTTTTGTAGTTGGGGGCCCAAAACTGGACACAATACTGCAAAAGGAGCCTCACCAATGCCAAATAGAGGGGAATAATCACTTCCCTCAATCTGCTGGCAATGCTCCTATTAATGCAGCCAAATATGCCATTAGCCTTCTTGGCAACCAGGGCACACTGCTGACTCATATCCAGCTTCTTATCCACTGTAACCCCTTTTCTGCAGAACTGCTGCCTAGCCTATTGATCCCCAGTCTATAGCTGTGCATGGGATTCTTCTGTCCTAAGTGCAAGACTCTGCACTTGTCCTTGTTATACCTCATCAGATTTCTTTTGGCCTAATCCTCCATTTTGTCTAGGTCACACTATATCCTATCCCATTCCAGGCTATCTACCACTCCCCCAGTTTAGTGTCCTCTGCAAACTTGCTGATGGTATAATTTACCATATCCTCCAGATCATTAATGAAGATGTTGAACGAAACTGGCCCCAGCACTAACCCCGGTGGCACTCTGCTTCTGACCGACTGCTAGCTAGACATTGAGCCATTGATCACTACCCATGGAGCCTGATGATCTAGCCAGCTCTCTATCCATTTTATACTCCATTCATCCAACCCATACTGCTTTTACTTGCTGATAAGAATACTGTGGGAGACTGTATCAAAAACTTTGCCACAGTCAAGGTATATCACATCCACCACTTCCCCCACATCCACAGAGCCAGTCACCTCTTCATAGAATGCAATCATATTGGTCAGACATGACTTGCCCTTGGTGAATCCATGTTGACTGTTCCTGAGCACCTTCCTCTCTTCCAAGTGTTTCAAAATGGATTCCTTGAGGACCTGCTCCTTGATTTTGTCAGAGGCTGAAGTTCAGGCTGACTGGTCTGTAGTTTCCCCAGCTCCTCCTTCTTCCCTTTTTTAAAGCTTGGCACCATATTTTGACTGTTCCTGATCACCTTCCTCTTCTCTAAATACCTGAAAATGGATTCCTTAAGGACCTGCTCCATGATTTTTCCAGGGATTGAGGTGAGGTTGCCCAGTCTGTAGTTTCCAGGATCCTCTTTCTTCCATTTCTTGAAAATGGGCACTCCATTTGTCTTTTTCCAATCATCAAGAACCTCCCCCATTTGCCACAAGCTTTCAAAGATAATAGCCAATGGCTCTGAGGTCACATCAGCCCACTCCCTCAGCACCCTCAGATACATTGCATCTGCCCCCATAGACTTGTGTATTTCCAATCTTTCTAAATAGTCCTGAACCTGTTCCTTCATCACTGAGGGATGTTCACCTCCTTTCCATTCTGTGCTGCTCAGTGCAGTATTCTGGGAGGTGACCTTGTTTGTGAAGACAGAGGCAAAAAAGGCATTGAGTACCTCAGCTTTCTCCATATCCTCTGTCACTAGGTTGCCTCCCCCATTCTTTAAGGGGCCCACACTTTCTCTAATCTTCCTCTTGTTGGTAGCATACCTGTAGAAACCCTTCTTGTTCCCTTTCACGTCCCTTGCTAGCTGCTACTCCAGTTGCACTTTGGCCTTCCTGATTTCATTCCTGCATGCTTGAGCAGTATTTTTATAATCTTCCCTAGTCATCTGACCAAGCTTTCACTTCTTGTGAGCTTCTTTTTTGTGTGTAAGCTCACCAAAGACTTCTTTGTTAAGTCAAGCTGGGCGTCTACCATATTTGCTATTCTTTCTGTACATCGGGATGGTTTGTTCCTGCGCTCTCAATAAGATTTCTTTAAAATATAGTCAGCTCTCTTGGATTCCTTTCCCCCTCATATTAGCCTCCTAGGGGATCCTGCCCATCAGCTCCCTGAGGGAGTAAAAGTCTGCTTTTCTGCAGTCCATATCCTGCTGTTCTCCTTTTTTCCTTTTGTTAGGATCCTGAATTCTACTATCTCATGGTCACTGCTGCCTAGGTTGCCACCCACTTCTACTTTCTCTACCAAATCTTACCAGTTTGTGAGCAGCAGGTCAAGAGGAGCACGGCCCTTAGTTGGTTGCTCCAGCACTTGCACCAGGAAGTTGTCCGCAACACTCTCCAGAAACTTCCTGGATTGTTTGTGCTCTGCTGTATTGCTCTTCCAGCAGATGTCAGGGTGATTGAAGTCCCCCATGAGAACCAGGTCCTGTGAACTGTAAACTTTCTCTAGTTGACTGAAGAACGCCTCAGCTACCTCATCCTCCTGGTCTGGTGGTTTATAACAGACACCTACCACAACATCACCCTTAATTCTATGATTCTGTGATTCTATAACATCCCACCTGTTATCGCTGCCTGCTGTGTGCTCCATAATGTGTGTGAAACAAGGGGGGGAAAGTTGAATCGTGGAAGCTGATGGGCTGGTCGCAAATTCTGAGCAACCAGATTCCAGTGCTACGCTGAGAGCCAACTGCAGAGCACTGCACCTCAGGGATGCATTGAAACTCCATTATTGCATTGAACTGCGGTAATGTATGTCTCTGTCAGTGCTGTGTCTTCCCTTCCCATCCCTCACCCTCGCACCATTGGTCCCTTCCTCTTCCTTCCCCACTGACAATCCCCGAGCTCTCAATGAATGAAGAGTAATGTTTTTTTTTAAGCAGTTTAGTTTTATTGGTGACCCACTATAGTGGGGGGAAATGAAGATAATTTAACATTATCATAAGGCTGCTTGGCCATCCAGAGCAAAGTGTGACTGTACAAACAGCAAAGCATGCACATTCCCAGTGCTTAAAGGGGACGTTTCCTCTTTCTGCTCCCCTGTGCTGGTGTGGCGAGGAGCACGTACTGCACCCTGCTCATCTTCCTCCTAGAGCACTTGGTTTTTGAGCGTTTTGGAGGGGCTACTCTTCCTGGAACTCTACCAGACGCCTCAGCATGTCGAACTGAACTCTCATAATATGCAATATCTCCTGTTGCGTTGCATGCTCCTGTGCTGATTTTCAGTTTTCCATGTTCATATTTGATTTCTCTGATAACGACATCCTCCAGGCTCTGAGCTCTGTGTCAGCAGCCACGGAGGCGTTCATTAGTTCGTTGAACATGTCATCCTAAGTTGTTGTTTTCACCCCAGAGGCTGATGAGATCCAAGACCTCAAGTTAACTCCATGCTGGAGCGTGTTTGGGGTGTGCAGTCGCCATGAGCAGTTCAGCTACAAAGCTCTCTCCATGCTGACCAAACAGGAAATGGAAATTCAAAATTTACTGGGGCTTCGGGGGGGGCTGTATCCTGTGCACCTAGCTGTGATGCAGCTGAGTGTGAAAGTCCAGAGCGGTCACAATAGAGCATTATGGGATACCTCCTGGAGGTCAATGACGTCAATTTATGTTGCGCTCTGCCTACAGTGATGCTCATTCAGCCCATAGAATTCGACTTCAGCGCTATATCACTTGTGGAGGTGATTTTATTAAGTTGAATTTCACCGCGATTTAGGTCACCAGAACTGACATGCCAGTGGAGACGCATACTTTATGTGTTGACATAAGCCGCATTATGTCAATCTAAATTGTCAGCGTAGATCAGTCCTGAGTGATGGAAACAAATGCTTACATACAAAACAAAATCATAAAATGTGAACGAGCGCCTATGCTTATTAATAATTACCTTTAATAATTCTCATCCTAAAGTTCAGATTTTTGCAGTGCTTTCTATCGCCAAAGAGTTAGGACTCAGTCTTTCAGGAAGCACCCCTGCTAATCAAGTTTCCTCAGTGAATAGATCCAGAATGTCTTCCTCTACCCTTTGATACATTGAATTAGTCTCTTGAATTTATTCGAAGACATGGTGCTCCTTTGTGGTCACATTGTTTCTTTTCATTTCCAAATGGTTTCAATGTTTATAGTTTATCTTTGATAGTTTTCCATTGACTTTTCTGGGTTGGTGCCAAGTAGATAATTGAGCAATATATTAAATAATCCACTAACCAGAGAGCGGACAACTCCCTCCCACTTGAATGTGCCGTCACTGTGACATTATTCCCTCATGCCTCACTTTCATTCCAAGATCATAAGGGTACAATTTTCAATATATTTACATTATTCCTTAAATATTATCTGTACATATTTCACAGTGATTGAATATCAATAAATTAAAAACTTTCAGTAGAGACCTTACATGCTACCCTTTATGGATAAATACCATGAAAGTGGTGTATTAGGTGTAATGGAATTTATCAGGTCTGAGACAGGAGTTGCTTGTAAAGAACAGCGAACCCTTTGCCAATGTTGTCAGTTGTTGACTGCATGTGTGTTCTCCCAGTGTGTATGTTGTCCCAGCTCTGTGCAGATAATGGGGACAGCAAACCGTGATTGTATTGTCCAGTAAGACCACAAATCCATTTCAGTTATGAAGGCACCAGGCCAGGTTTATTGTCAACGGAGCATGGTAAAAAGTGCCTATACATACTACAAGTACAGTTAATAAACTGTGCCCATGACAATGGATCAGCTCAGTAGCAGCGGGACTTTCCATTCCTCACTCAGCCAGACAAAGACACTCCCTTTGAGACCCTTCTTTATACACTGGTTCAAGCAAGTTGCGTATTGCCCCTCTGATGTGTATAGTCTCCACCCTCTGACATGGTAAGACACCACCTTTTATCTTGTACCAGATGGTTCTGTTACCAGATTTGCCTGTCACTTTGAGGTATGCTTATTTATTAGGGTTACCTTCCTAGAAGAGGGGGTGTGATTCTGTTAATGTGCTGCTTGTGTTACTTGTGAGTTCGTATGGCTATAAGTCCCCTCCCAATGGAGCTATCCATCCAGCAGGACCTAAGGTTTTCAGATTCAAATAAACCCCCCACAGATACACACAACCATTCCAGATTAACTGAGTGTGTCTGAGCAGACCGGGCTATCAGCAGGCTATCAATATGTCTCTGAACTCAGCAGGCTGCGTCAAACAGCACTTTCAGCTGTCACCCTTATGTGCCCTTGGACTCCGTGGGCTAGGCAGAGCAGCACTTCTCAGCTGCCCCTTTTATATGCCTCTTTGCAACACAATTGTTCTAGCAGTAACCCCCTTGATAAGCAAACCCCATAGGATTATGGGCACTCCAGGGATCTTTGGCTTAGGTAAAAGAGGCATTGCTACAGAGCAAGATAGGGAAGCCAAGAACACAAAGGAGTAAATGCATTTGGAGAGAGAGAGAAACTGGCAACCAGCTTGATTATAATAGTTTATTGCCAGGTATATAAAACTTATGATACTAATAGTGATGCCATACAAGGAGGGAAAAACAATCTAACACTTACAATACAACAAAATTACAGTAGGGGTATTGGAGAAGGCTAGCCCAGGTTTGATTACAAAAGTAGAAAGTTATACCTGGATTAAAGAGAGAGAGAGAGAATTGGGGAAAGTTGTGGGGGCAGGGGAGGAGGGAAGAATCTCACCACTCCTTGCAGCTCAGAAGTTCCCAGGAGACAGACTGTTCAGTTTAGGGTCAGGAGCGCTTAAGAGAGAGAGGCAAAGCCCACAAAAGACACAGTCAGGAAAAGGGGAAGCATGCAGCATTTTGGATACAGGCATCAGAACAGGGGTTTGAACTTGGGTAGCAGTTTTTTGTAGAACCAGGTTTGTTTATGGGTAAACAATGACTCAATGAAGTACCCCAGAATGGTTTTCTCTATGCTGGACAATAGGAGCTGATCACTTTCAGCTATAGTCAATGTTCCTTGAGGAGCTCACAATGCAACCAGGCAGATTCAGTGTTTTGCATATCAATAACTAGAATAGTCTGATAACTGCAGAGCTGGATGGGTGTAGGTGTGAATTCATTTACATCAGGAGCAGAGTTCTCCCATCATGCAGTGCGTCCCTGCTTTGCTAATCCCAGAGTTCAGTGCGGTCCCTGCTGTAGATTCTGATTCTCCATTCTTCATGCTAATTCTTGTTCCATCTTCAATGTAGATGAGGCTCCTGTTCTCCATTCAATGTGCTAATTGAGATGCCTCTTTTTACATTTTCTATGTAGATGAGGCATGGAGAGTTGTCTCAATCCTATCACCCTTGTTTGGAGGGTATTAGGTGTGTCTCACAGCCTTTTCATTGCCTTTCTTTCTGGTTCAAGCAGAGGCTGGGGGGTGTGAGGATTCAGGTGAGCCAGAGAGAGAGTAGAGGTTTTGCGCTCTGGTTCCCCAAGAACACAGAGCTGCCAGGTAACAGTTCGGCCAAAACATCTCTATCCATCATACTGTTATTCTGAGGGGTCAGTAGCCCTCGTTATCTTTGGGGTATTGGGATGTTCTGGTACGTTTCTGGAATGTGCTTGCATGAGTGTTCTGTATCTAGCATTTTTTAGAACATGCGTTTGCCAATTTCTGTGAACTTACAAGCAGGCTCACAGCCTGACTTCTGCTAACTTTGCTTTCTAATGGCAGGGTTTGACTGTTACTTTAGCTCAGGCCTCAGACCTGGCCTGTTATACTAGGCCTCTTGTCTCAGGCTCTCACTTTCTGCTACAGCCAATTGGCACACAGATCATCTGTGTGTCACACTACCATTATAACCATATAATCTGGCCTAATGCATTACACAGGTCGAAGACTCTCACCCAGTAATTTCTATATAAGAACATAATAATGGTCATGCTGGATCAAACCAATGGTTCATCTAGTCCAGTGTCCTATCTTCTGACAGTGGCCGGTGCCAGATGCTTCAGAAGGAATGAACAGAACAGGGTAATTATTAAGTGATCCATCCCCTGTTGTCCAGTCTGAGTTTCTGGCAATCAGAGGTTTAGGGACACCCAGAGAATAGGGCTGTATCCCTAACTACCTTGGCTAATAGCCATTGATGGACCTTTCTCCATGAAATTATCTAATTATTTTTTTAATCCAATTGTACGTTTGGCCTTCATGGTATCCCCTGGCAATGAATTGCACAGGTTGACTGTGCTTTATGAAGCTTATGTCAAGCACGTAACTACTTTTTTAGAACTAATATGTTTTAAAAAAAAGATATCCAATCTTTTATTTGCAGACTTCCACTACATCCCTAGGTAATTTGGGCCAATGGTTATTTACCCTCAGTATTACATATTAAAAATAGTTGCAGTTTAACACTCTACTTACTAATGGAATAGTTAGTGTTTCACTAAGATAAACTCCCAGGCTAGACTAAATCTGTAATAATTGGAGCAGGCCTCTGCCTATACTAAGCTGTACTAACTCTGAAATCTGGGGAAAGCTTTGTAATTTTACAACTTTGCCCCTACTTGCAATTCTATAAGGTGGATATAAAACTGGCTAGATTATCAGGCTCTGTTATATTTGTAAAAGAAAAGACTGCAGGATCTTATTCAGGGGATAAGGCAATACACTGCATTTATTGTAAACACAAGAATCTTAAAAACTATTGCTTTCACACACCCATTCGCACCCAAAAATTCTGCAAGCTGGTATAATATAGTTACCAGTCCTGTGCGTTACTCGAATCAGCCCATTGGTCACCTAGGCTGAGCATGAGGGGGGAGTCGGGCCTCTGTTGGTCATGATCTGATGCCCCTTGATGATGACTGATTGCAGAACAAACCCATGTTTTCACCCAGTCTTTTATGGTGGTTAGCCCCCATACAATCCTATGAGTCTTGCTGTGTCATGCAGCCTCTGGATTCTGTATGGTAGTTAACCACAAGTCAATTGCAAGCATGACCTCCCCTCTTCTTATTTCACACTTTGTTCCATTCTTTGGTCTTCAGGGTCAGGATGATAGCTGCAGCTGGCATCTTCACTCCCTTCTTTCTTGTCCAAATGGTTTGGGCTGGCACCATTCTCCTAGTCTATTCTCACCCTACATACGCATTCCTCACTCATACCCAAAAAGCGTTTTTTTATGTTCAATGGTACAAGGTTCAGAAAAACTGCAAAATGGAGAAAACTAACAAAATGAAATCCACTTATGTCAAGCAATAAAGAAATTAATCAGTAAACAATATTATACTCTAATCAATAACCATTATTATATCAATCTTAAAAATATAAAGAAAAGGTCTCTCTGCATTTAGAATGGAAGAATCCCATGCACTGCTACAGACTAGGAACCGACTGGGTAGGCAACAGTTTTGCAGAAAATGATTGAGGGTTACAGTGGACAAGAAGCTGGATATGAGCCAACAGTGTGTCCTTCTTGCCAAGAAGGCTAATGGCATATTGGGCTGCATTAGTAGGAGCATTGCCAGCAGATCAAGAGAAGTGATTATTCCCCTTTATTTGGCATTGGTGAGGCCACATTTAAAGTACTGTGTCCAGTTTTGGGCCACCCCTCTACAGGAAGGATGTGGACAAATTGGAGAGAGTCCAGCAGAGGACAACAGAAATTATCAGGGGGCTGGAGCACATGAATATAGTAGAAAATGAGAGCCTGAGGCCTAGTACAACAGGCCTCGATGCAAGAGCGGAGGCCTGAACCAAAGTCTGGCTTTGGGAAACAGCAGCTGCTTGCCTGCTTACAGGTTCACTGACTGATGCAGGAACTTGACAGAACCACAGCATTATTAATGCATTGGCATTCCTAAAAAGCAGTAACAGAATAACACAGTATTGTTTAAGAGCAATAGTAATCCTGACTCCCCAGATACATAGTGATTGCAGAAACATAATCCTGGGAGACAATCCAAGTATTCCCCAAACAGCAATACAATGCAGAGAGGCAGTACAAGGTCTCCCCAAGATGTAGTAATACATAAACATAATCATGAAGGATAGTACAGAAACACTCCAATATTAAAGTAAGAGACAGTAGGAAGGATGAAGCTGTTATGCTTGACTTGGAGGCAAGGTACAATAACCAATATCAAAGACATCGAAGAGGTATGGTGTAACCTGTTTACATCAGGGCATAAGAAGGGGATCCTAGTAGGAGTATTTTTGTCCAGCTGAGAGGATAATGGAAAGTCCCGCTGTTAGCTCAGCTGGTCCATTGTGATTAGCATACATCTGCTAGTGTACCTGTAGCTGCTATGGGACGCTAGCACTGTGCTTCGCTTGCAATAAATCTGACCGAGTGCCTTCTCTGTTTATCCGAGTCTGTGGTAATTTATGGGTCATGCTTAAAAAGGTCTGTCGATTCAGCTAACTGCAGAAGCTGAGATGGCGTCCAGAGGGGAATTCACACCACCATGCATGCCCTGACTCACTGACAGTGACTTATGAGGAGAGGCTGAGGGAACTAGGCTTGGTTAGTCTGCAGAAGAGAAGAGTGAGAGGGATTTTATAGCAGCCTTCATCTACCCAGAGGGGTGTTCCAGGGAGGCTAGAACTAGGCTGTTCTCAGTGGTGGCAGATGATAGAACAAGGAGCAATGGTCTCAGGTTGTAATGGGGGAGGTCTAGGTTGGATATTAGGAAAAACTTTTTCCCTAGGAGGCTGGTGAAACACTGGAATAGGTTACCTAGGGAGGTGGTGGAATCTCCATCCTTAGAAGTTTTTAAGGCTAGCTTGACAAAGCCATGGCTGGGATGATGTAGTTGGGATTGGTCCTACTTTCCATAGGGGGTTGGAGTAGATGACCTCCTGAGGTCCCTTCTAACCCTAATATTCTATAAATTAATAAGTGATGACCCTCTTGTTATAACTCACTGTGCTGCCATTGGAGAACATCAGAACATAAGAATGGCCATACGGGGTCAAACCAATGGTCCATCTAGCTCTATATCTTGTCTTCCAACAGTGGCCAATGCCAGGTGCTAGGGAATGACCAGAATAAACTGTCATCAAGTGATTCATCCCATCACCCATTCCCAGCTTCTGGCAAACTGCAATCCCTGCCTATCTGGCTAATAGCTATTTGATGAATTTATCTAGTTCTTTATTTAACCCAGTTATAATCTTGGCCTTCACAACATCCTCTGGCAAGGATCTCCACAGGTTGACTTTGCGTTGTATGACGAAATACTTCCTTTTGTTCATTTTAAACTTGCTGCCTATTAATTTAATTTGGTGACTCCTAGTTCTGGTGTTAGGAGAAGGAGTAAATAACACTTCCTTATTTATTTTCTCCACACCAGTCATGATTTTATAGACTTCTATCATATTCCCCTTTAGTTGTCTCTTTTCCAAGCCGAAAAGTCCGAGTCTTGTTAATCTCTCCTCACATGGAAGCTTTTCTGTACCCCCTAATCATTTTGTTGCCCTGTTCTATAGCTTTTCCAGTTCTGATGCATCTTTTTTTACATGGAGCGACTAGATCTGTACACAGTATTCAAGATGTGGGCATACCTTGTATATATAAAGAGGCAATATGATATTTTTTGTTTTATTATCTCTCTCTTTCCTAATGATTCCTAAAATTCTGTTAGCTTTTTTGACTGCTGCTGCCCATTGAGTGGATGTTTTCAGAGAACTATCCACAATGACTCCAACATCTCTTTCTTGAGTGGCAACAGTTAATTTAGACCCCATCATTTTATCTGTATAGTTGGGTTTATTTTTTCCAATGTGCTTTACTTTGCATTTATCAACAGTGAATTTCATCTGCCATTTTGTTGCCCAGTCACTGAGGTTTGTAAAATCCCTTTGTAACTCGTAGCAGTCTGCTTTGTACTTAATGATCTTGAGTAGTTTTGTATCATCTGCAAATTTTGCCACTTCAATGTTTACCCCTTTTTCTTTTTGAAACATGCTTTTTACCCATGGTAAATTTTTCAGGGTCCTGTGACATGATTACTATCAATATAAAAAAAAGAATTAATATAAAACGTAAGTCTTAAGGACGTTTTCACTCAAGCTTATATGGTAAATAGTACAGAGCACTTTTACCCATTAAAACAATACTGTTTGTTCATTTTGAGTGCTAGTGACACGTTGATCATGTCAGATGCAGCCTAGCTAATAAGAAAGCACTTACATTTTCGGCTTCCAGTCCCATGTTAATCACAAACTGGAGGAAATTGGTTCTTTTTTTTTTTTGAAGTGTCAGCCTGGGTCCTTGATTAGTTACTGTATTTCCTTCCACCTCCAGGATAATAAATAGCAAAACAATTATCCCAGGGAGTCTAACAGAGTGAAAGGAAATAGGATTCCATTTGAATAATCTCCCTGGTCTCACTGGAATTTTATGGAGTCATAAATTAGAGCGGAAAAAGATGTGTTTTGCATTTGAATGCACAAACCATTGTTTTGAATCACAATGATGGATGTTCTATCTGTTTCCAATCTTTGACCACTGCTATACATCGACCAGCTGTTCTCAATGATTACCAGATCTTTTTTCTGAGTGGCTAGTTACTTTTAAATTTGGTAAGGTGTATGAGAAGTTTAAATTATTCTTTCCCATCTGCATTACCTTGCATCTGTGAACATTGAATTCTTTCTGCTATTCTACTGTCTCATATCCACACTGGGTTGCAGTTTCTCTTCATTCATTCTCTATGCATCATACAGACCTGAACCAGAAAGAAAGGGCCGTGCTAACATTGCAGTGTGCTTTCCGTCGCTTCCTGGCATGTAGAGAGAGGGAGAAGCGCCTGAAGGAGCATAGAGAATACACAGAATTAATGGAACGCCTCCAGAGAGAGGTAAGAAATAAGTTTAATTAGAAATGCAGAGAGCGAATTTCAAAGATTTAAAAGTTTCTGCTTTGCTAAAGTGCGTGAGGCAAAAGCAATGGGTCTCTCCTCTCCCGAAGGCATAATGTGTAACACGACCGCTCCCACTCCATAAGGGGAGACATCATAGGTCAATTGTAGAGGTAAGGATGAATCAAAATGCATCAGAACCTCTGAATTTAACAGTGCGTATTTAGCCTTGTTAAATGCAACATCCCAGGCTTCAGTCCATTTCCAGACCTTGTTCTGGCCATGGAGTTCATATAGTGGTTTTAGTAGTGTTACTATCTGTGGAATAAACTTTCCATAATAGTTCAATAGCCCTAAAAAAGAGTGAAGTTGGCTTATGTTTTGAGGAGCTAGAGCTTCCACAATAGCCTTGACTTTTGCAGGAGCCTTACAAAGGCCAGTAGCATCTATGATATGTCCCAAATAATCAACAGAAGGCTGGAAGAATTCACATTTGTCTTTGCGGACTCGTAAGCCATACTCTTCCAGACTTTGTAGGGCAGTCTCCTAGTTCTTAAAGTGTCTTCTGTTTGACTCTTTTTTTTTTTTTTGTTTGCAGGCATGCTCAATGTGTCCCTTTTTGCCACATTGTCGACATCCCAGGTCTTTATACCAGCATTCCGATGCATGGTGACCTGGCTTTCCACAACAGTAACATTCCCAGCTCCCCACTGTCTTGTGAGTAGGTTTTTCCGACACCTCATGTATTCTGGTCGATGCACTGAGCTGTTGGGCTTCCTTTGCGGCCAGCTCCATAGAGATTGCAATTTCAATGGCCTTCTGCCAGGTGAGCTGAGCCTCTATCAATAGGCGCTTCTGTATTGCTTCACTGTGCAGACCACACACTGACCTATCATATAGGGTGTCATTTAACACATCATTAAATTCACAGTGCTCAGCAAGGTGATTCAGAGCTGCTACAAATTTCACAATTGTTTCACCTTCTTGATTCTTTTTGTGGAACCTAAATCTCTCTGAAATTACCAGTGGTTCTGGAGAAAAATGGGCCTCTAGGATTTTCACAATATCACTGTACAATTTTGTCTCTGGCTTATCAGGGTGTACTAAGTTGCGCAATAAAGTATAGGTTTTAGCTCCTACAACACTTAAGAAAATGGGCACCTTCTTTGCATCTGTAATTTAATTTGCAATAACAAAAAGCTGAAAATGCTCAGTATATGAGTTCCATTCCTCTAAAGCAGTGTTTCTCAACCTTTTAAGTAGCAAGTACCCCCTAACTTCTGAAAATTTTAATAAGTACCCCAACACTCAATTTTTCATGGGATTTTATATTTACAGACTAATATGAACCATATGTTGGAAGAAGGGCTGACTATATAAGTCTGTGATATGACAGATGTCAGATCTAGTGTGGGTAGGATTATCACCTTTACACCAGAGGTGCACAACTCAAGTATGTATCTGGGCTAGAGGAGATGTTGGCCAAAGCTAGGAGGCTCTGAGCGGCATGCCAATGCTGGGGAATATAAAGCGCTGTGCCAAATTTTTTGCCGTAAATTTGAGAGGAGGAAGGGGTGAGAGGGAGACAGGAAAAGAGGGTAACTGGTAAAATCTGGGGCTGTCATATTTGTCAATTTAATTGCTCAGCTGGAGCAGTGAAATTGACAAGTTTTCTGGGCACTGGGCTTTGAGCCAGGGAGGGGGGCTGCCACCTGGGAAAGTTGCAGATGGCTGCCACCTGGCTGCCAGCCTGGGAGGTGAGCAATTGCCACCCAATCCAAGCTGGGGCAGAGGAGGCTTTCAAGCTGGCTGGGACCCAGGGATGTGGGAAGGCGGCTGCTGCCCATCTTCAGGCCGGGGCACTGGAGGCTGTCCCTTGACTCCGAGCTGGAGCGCAGGTGACTGCCACCCAGCTGCGAGCCCAGCTCATGAGACACAGGAGGCTGCCACCGGGCTCCCACCTGGTAGCTGGGACCCAGCAGGAAGCAGGGGGCTGCTGCCCACCTCCCCTAGAAGCTGGTGGCTACCGCCCACCAGTGTGTCTGCTTCACTTCAGAACAAATTAGAGCCTGTTTTAGTTTCAGTTTGAACTGTCAGTGTAAACAACCTAGCCCCGAAAAGAGCAAAAAGGTTTTTTTTCTTATCTTGGCTTGACTTTTACTTCTTTGCTGGTGCAGTACAGATCAATACCGTCCTCCATCGCCACTTTTGTTATGTTAAATCCTTGGAAAGTACTTGTATTCAGAGAGAAATCAGCATGGAACACAGAGAGGTGCAAACCCATGAAAAGTCTTTATTGAATTACACTAAAACCAAATGGGACTGGCTGAGCTATCCCCTAATAGTTTAACTATATTGCTATGGCAACAAGCTGAGCTCTCATGCTATGGCAACCTACGCAATTAGGCAAGACTCAAAATACACAACAGGTGCCTCCTGGGCATCAGGAGCTAGAATCATTGCATTCATATGGGCTGGGGGGTCGTTAGCCCCCTTCAGCATTGGACAATGATTTTTCAAATGCTCAGTGGAGTTGCATTGATAACATCTCTTCAGACCTTCCTCCTTCAAGGGTGATTAATGATGGAGTTTTCTAGAAGAGGAAGGACTCTTGGGGGGTGATTGCCTCCCCTTGCATCCACTCTCCTTCTTTACAGAGGTGTAGGAAGGTGCAGTGGCCTTCCTCCAAGGCTGGGCCCAAGGAAGGGCCACAGCCCCGAGCACAGGCTGTCAAAGGGGTGGTGGGCCAATCTGCCCAGCAACCCGGGAGCCGGACAGCTATAGGTCCGACTGACTGGCCAATCCACCCAGAGAAGGGCGGGGCCTCTGCCGGGGCTAGGAAGATAAAAGGCAGGGCCCACTGCTCAGTGAGAGACTGGATGCCACTGGATGCAGATGTGCCCTCCTGTCGGCTGCAGCGCTGGCCTGACCCCAGCCGGGCTGCTGCCCTGAGCAAGGCCTTCTCCGCAGGGGCTCCAGGAACGGCCCCACCTACCAGGGCCCCAGGACTGGATAGGGCCTCTGGGCCCCAGGGAGTGGCCCGAGCCCCCTGATACTCTGAGGTGGGAGATACCCTCCGAAGCCAGCCCTGACCTGGATGAGCTGCTGGCCATGGAGGCTGCGGAGGCGGGACCTGACCTGGACGAACTGCCCCTCGCCGAGGAGCTCTCCGCCCTGCCACCTATCGACGAGGAGGGACGGCTCAGCCTGCCGCGGGCAGTGAACCCCGTCGACCCCGAGGAAGCAGGTACTTGGGGGTACAAGGAGGAAGTAGCCCAGGGACAGCCATAGCCGTGGCTTAGTCCAAGGCCCGACCCTGTTGGCGTGTTGCAGTGGGAGCCCCGCCGACATAGTGGCAACATCTGTGCCACTGCTAAGGCCCTGGGCTGGGGCGCAGTGGACTCAGGTGGGCCTGCGTCCTCCTCCCCCCTTCCCTGGACACCCGAGAAAACATGTCCTTCCCTGGTTGCCAAATTAAACCCCCTTTGCTTGCCCGCCCTGCCGCGGGCCGGGGCAATTGACTCTTTGCTTGCCCGCCCTGCTGCAGGTTGGGGCAATTGACTCTTTTGCTTGCCCACCCTGCCGCGGGCTGGGGCAGTTGACTCTTTGCTCTAGAGACCTGGGACCTCACCGGGTAGCGAGATGCTAACTTCTCCTGCTTTTTTCCAGAAGGTGCAGTGGCCTTCCTCCAAGGTTGGGCCCGAGGAAGGGCCACAGTGACTAGCCCAGACCAACCGCTGGGCTACAAGGGGTAAAATGGGATCCTCCTTTAAAACTGGGTTTATACCTCACCTTCTGAGGCTTGTGGCCCATAGACATCTGTGCTTGTTCAAAGGTATCTGCCACTGCAGCCATTTCTATAATGGATTTCAAATCTTTATCCCACAAGCTATTCCTTACATCGTCTGTACACGTGCTTAAAAACTTTTCTTGTGCTATGAGGTCAAAGAATTGATCATATGTTTCAACACTTTTTCCTTTCACCCATTTATTTAACAAATCACACAGTTTATGATGTGTGGGTGCTGTGAGGGTGGGGATTTGCTGTTCCTCAGGAAACTTGTGCACCACACAGAGCTTTTTAAAAGTAGTGAAGTACTCCTCAATGCATTCTGTCTCTTTGTAAGAAGGACACAGTTTATCAAAGCTGGGGGTTTTAGGTAGGGCAGACATGTTGGGGTACCTGGGTTCCTCCCATGTTTCTCCATCTCCAGTTAATATTTTTTCTCCCAATTTCTTGTCCTCCAAGACTCACTGGTGGGCTTTCTCCGGAGCTTCCATGGCCTTCTCCTCAACTTCTTTGACTCTCTCTGTGGCTTCTTTGGCTGCAGTAAAAGTTGTTTCGTGCTGCTTTAGATTTAAGGCACATCTGTGAGTGGCTTCCTCAGTTTCCCTGGCATGCCAGTGAGCAACCTTCTCAGCTTCCCTGGCTGCAGTCACTTCTTGCTGCTTCAGTTCTAAGGCCCACCAGTGTACAGCTTCCTCAGTAACCCTGGCTGCAGCTGCTTCTTTAAGCTTCATTTCTGCCTGCCACCTTTGGAACCCATGGTCCCTCTCTTTCTCCTGTGATTCCAGCCTTCCAAGTTCCAATTTTGTAGCTTTCTCACTGGTAGGCATTTTTATGTTTTCCTGTGCTTGTTTCCCTCACCTGTAATAAACAAACAGAAAACAACAAAACTTTGACCTCCTCCTGACTTTTCTTAGCCACTGTACTTAAGGCTCACTTAAAATCACAAATATCAGTGTTCAAAGTGTGAACTTCATTCAAAGTAACAAGTTGTATATATACCCTGTACTCACTGCACCACTGTGACATTCCACCCTCTGCAGTCTGGACTGGTATATTACTGTTTCACCCCAATCCCCCACTCCAGGAGTGCATCTCACTCTGCTTTGCTGTGTGAACCTCCACACCTGGGTAGCTGATGCACAGCCACCAGAAGCAAGTTGCACTCCTGACTCAGTGAGTGAGTGTGTATAGCCAGCCACTCATAGGATTATGCAATGGTATGACCCCAGCTAATACCCCCAGTCCCAGATGTAACCCTAGGAACTACCATTTTACAATGTTCAGTGCTGCTAACTGGACACTCCAAGCTCATAACCCATAGACTCATAGGTCAGAAGGGACCAATATGATCATCTAGTC
>ML675632.1:18801593-18813730 GCA_007922155.1 Mesoclemmys tuberculata | reverse complement strand
GGTATTTTGGGCAAGATCCAAACTTATAGTGAACTGGTACTGTGGCTAATCCTTTGGGATCAGAGGGAATCTTTTAGTAAAGAGCATAGAGTTAAAGCAACTGGTCTCTTTACTGGACCTAGTGTCGGTTTTGGGAGCCAGAGACTGAAATGCAGTAAAGGGGGCTGTGTGTATTTGCACAGTGGCTTCTTGATAACCAGTGTGGGGGGAATCAGAAGCACTGTTTGTGGCTGGTTGGGAAGTCTGACTGCAGTGTCACCCACCAGTGCTGGGAGAATTTGCTCTCCTTTTGCAGCCTGCCCTGACCCTGGCATTATCAGTGGGCTACCCTGGGCACGGACGGGTTACACACCTGCCTTGTTACTTCAAATGGAGTCTCCACACACCTTAAACCACATTCACTGTTTTAGGTAAAACAAAAAAACAAATTTATTAAGTACAGAAAGATTTTAAGTGATTATAAGTCAAAGGAAAGCAGGTCAGATTTGATCAAAAGTAAATAAAAGGTAAAGCGCATTCTAAACTAAGCTTAACCGTTTCAGCAACCTTACAATCTTAGATGATTCTCACCACAAGCTGGCTGGTCCACCTTCAGCCAGGTCCCCTGTGGTCAATGCTTCAGTTGCTTGATGTTGTTCATAGATGGGTTGTGGAAGAGAGAGCTAACAGCCAAAATGTCCCCCTTTTTACCATCTCCTTTGCCTCCCCTTTCAGGGGTCAGGTGACAACAGTATCTGTGCATAGTTTTCCTCATATCCTGAGACACTGTGGTTCTTTGTGGATTTGCTTGTTGACATCTGGGCTGCTCCTTTGTTCTTGGAATGCTGAGCTGGGTTGTTCTGTACAAGTCTTAGTGAGATGTGAATGGTCCTCTAGCTCTGTAGAGTTTTGCCTAGATCAGCCTTAAACCATAAGACACATATTTGGGAAGAGTACATAGTGAAGCCTCATAACCATACACATGACATTGCAACAAACATACTACTATAACAATAATGTTCAGTATGCCATGAGCATTCCAATAACATCTCACATAACATACTTTGCATTAAACAATACACAGTTACACTGAAAGGGTGAACATGAATGATAAACAATCACACCATATGGGTGCACATGGGGGTGCAGTGTGTTGCAGCAGGGCAAGGGGGTGGGATGAAGGGAAGAAGCAATGGGGAAGATGGTAGTTGGATGGAGGAGTGGGAAAGAGAAGGGGATGGGGTAGTTGGATGGGATAAAGTGGGGAAAGAGAATGGGGCAGGTGGTAGTGAGATGGGGTAGAGGACAGTGGAGAGGAAAGGCGATGGGGTGGGGAGGGGATTCAGCAGGAGGAAGAAAAGGGAATGACTGAGTGTGCCACTGCCAGGGGGAGCACTGCCTCCTGTCTTCTGGGTGTCCATGTCAGAGGCATCTGGAGAAATGGGGGGAGATATGTGCCCTCTGCCCCTTCCCCCCTCTAGCCACAGCTACATGTTCAAATGAAAGGTACTGTATCAATTTAAATTGCATTGCTCTCAGATAACAAATACTAAACCTTATTTTTTTGGTAGATGTACAGGTAGTATATATATTATGTGGATGCGGCCCACATAACACAGAGAGCTGCATATGCGGCACTCAGTGGTAAATAGGTTGATTAGATGGACAGATGGATTAGATGGACAGATGGGACCATTATAATCATCTAGACTGGTCTGCACAACACAGGAGATAGAATTTCACTCAGTGCTTCATACACTGAGCCTAATAACTTGTGTACTTCTTCACATAACACATAGTCAACCTGTGGAACTCACTGCCAGGAGTTTTGAAGCCAAAACTACAACGGGGTTTAAAAAAGAACTAGATAAGTTCATGAAGGATAGGTCTATCAATGGCTATTAGCCAGATGGTCAGGGATGCAACCCTATCCTCTGGGTGTTCCTAGCCTCTGATTGACAGAAGCTGGAAGTGAACAACAGGGTTGGATCACTCAGTGAGTGCCTGTTCTGTTTATTCCTTCTGAAGCACCAGGCAACAGCTACTGTTGGAAGACAGGATACTATGCTAGATGGACCTTTGATCTGACCCAGCATGGCTATTCTTATGTTCTTATATAACTTGTGCTTGAACTGGAGCATCTTTTGGAAAGACACCCAATCTAGATTTAAAGATTTCAAGTGATAGACAGTCCACCATATCCTTTGGTAATCTATTGCAGTGCTTAATTATTCTTTTAAAAATCCGTGCCTTATTTTCCATTTAAATTTGTCTAGTTTCAACTTCTAGACTTTGGATTTTATGTCTTTTTCTGCTTGATTAAAGGTCTCTCCGATATCAGAAATTTTCTCCCTGTAACGTGCTGCTCTGTGAAAACTGTAATTATCTCAGTGTTACTTTGTGAATCCCTGTCTGTTTGTTGTATCATTCAGGTGTCTCCTGTTGTGCACCTAGATTGTAAACTCTTAGAGGCAGGCACTGTATCTTTGTTATATATTGTTTGTGTACATAGCCTAGCACAACAAGACCCTGACTGGGACTTCCAGGTGCTGCTGCATTATAAGTAATAATGGAGCAGCCACCTTCAGCCCACTTCACTTTCCTTGTGGGTACTTGGAGCCTCTATCTTCTGGTGCACATAGTTGAGAGTCCCTTTGAGTTTTGAGCTGTAGTGACTGTTTCATTGCAGGCCTTCATTGCAATGGTCAAGAAAGAGCAAGAAGAAGCTGAACGGGAGAGACAGAAAGAGGAAGAAGAAAGGAAGAAGCAGCAAGAAAAACAACAAAGGAAGAAACGGATGCTGGAGGCAGCATTTGATGGGGATGTGGAAGAGATGAATGCTGTGCTAAAGGAAGTTAGTACATGGTAGGGGGAGAGATTTCATAGGAATTGGAATACACGTTGGAAAGGGCGGGACCTCATATTTTTCTGTGAGCTCTGTTCATTTCCAGATTCATTTATTTGGATCATAGTCTATTGCCGAAGGCTGTAGAAATAGTTCCTTCTGAAACACACTTTGTGTAAGAGGCCCTGGTTCCTCCCCTCAGAGACTTGTTTGTTAGGTAACAACGGATAAAACATAAATGAAGCAGGAAGCTAGTAAGGTGTGTGTCATGCATCTGTGTTGCATTATGCTGTGTTTGTCCCTCCCTGTCTATAATCTTTTTCTATATGTTGCCTACTTTGATTATGAGCTCTTTGGTGCAAGGAGTATGCTTTTTGTGTGTCAGGAATATAGACATAAATAAACTGTACCAAAAATCTCTCTTCACTAATCTTTCAGCTAATAAACAATTCCTATGGGTACTCAGAGCAGAAGGCATTCTTTTCCCATTCTCCATGTTAATTCTGCCCATTTGTCTGTCTCTATCAAGGTGTCCGATCTGGATGCTAAGAATGGTGTGGGTAGCGATGAAAAAGGGAAGGCTACGCGTCTCCGTAATCACATCAACATGGTGGAATGCACTGATGCCAATGGGAACACCCCCCTCTCGGAGGCAGCAGGAGGTGGCCACCCCAATGCTATCAAGCTGCTGATAGAAAATGGTGCCGATCCCAACTGCAAGGTACGAAATAGTGATGGTGGAAGGAACTAGAATGGCAACAAGGTCACAACTGAAATGGGAATTGCCTGAGATTGAATAGAACAAGACTCACAGCAACTTATATAAACAAGGTTATGAAAGCTAGCTTGGCCAGCTAATGTGGGGGCTCAGCTAATGTGGTATGTGGCTAATTGCCCGTCAGCACTCAACTCATAGTGGGGATAAGAGGGCAAGGTTTAATCCTTAGCAGGTAATTGACCCCCAAAACAATAATTGGGGGTCCAAAAGTGATATCCATGTGGGAGAGATCTCCAAGGGGGTAAATAGTTAAAAGGAGGGGCTGTGTTAAATCATCCACTAGCAGAATCCCCAGCATAGTAATTCAGGGGGTTCTTCGTATGACTTTCCACATGGATTGCATTTTTTGTGCACATGCACAAGAGATTGGATTATTTTGGCCGGCAGAGTCCATTGGGGCCATGCCTATGTTCAGGTTGTCCTTGCTTCCCCCCACAACCGAGACCATCAAATGTGGAGGGTGCCCAACTGTCCCTCAGTTCCTTCTTTCCAGTAATGGCAGTGAGATGGAATCTGCAGTGTCCATCTGCTTCTCTGCTCACTGAGCTAGCATTAGTGTTAAAGTTCTTAGGACTTGGCCACACAGTGAGATAATGCATGGCAAGCTAGTGTCCTGTAGATTCACACCCTGGTTTCCCATACATTAACTTGCCATGTAAATCAGCCATTATTGTTAATTAGTTAATTGTTAGTCAGTAAGTGTCTTAGTCATCTCAGGCTCAACAGTCAAAGATCAGCCAAAGCTCCCTCTCCCAGTTAAACATGTATCAGTGGTACCCTCTAAACCTATGGACTGTCCTTACTCCAGCATCAACCTTGATACCCATCTCTTCGGTAACCTGCTCATTGGTATCCAGTACATATGTACAGTCCCTGTCAGTACCTAGAACATATATGGTAGCAAGGGATTTAGTTGTAAGCCAGGTACTGGAATCACCATTGCTAGATAGGTTGGAGGTGAGGCTAGTTGGACCAAGTTATCAAGATCTCTGTACTGCAGATTAGAAGTGTCAGTGTTATCAACTTCATCCTTACTAGAGTACTTAAAAGTTTAGCCCCAACTTCAGAGCAGGGGTACTCCTTTTCATTGTCATTGTCAATGCATAGAAGGGGCTCATCTCCCACTTGCTCTCCCTCCCTCCCTTCTATGGGGATCACCGGGAGAATCTGGGAGGGATTGGTCTCATGGTAGGAAAAGGCATGAATCTCATAGAGGCATGAATCTCGTAGATCAGTGCAGTATCCAAAAGCCTATCAATGTTGGTGGACACCATGGGACATGCAATCCCATACCTGCAAGCCAGTATCTACTGCCTCCCTCCAGGACTAGATCTCTTTCTCCCAAGAGACAGAATAGACCTTCCCAGACAGGTCAACTACTGTAGCCTCAGATGCTAGAGACAGGAGGAGGAGAGCAATGAAGATCGAGCAGATGAGGGAGAACAACTAATCCAGTTTGAATTTTCCTTATCCTCTACATTTGCAGATAACAATTTTGAGGGACTCTAAAATCTTATGAAATACATAACAGAGGCTCTTGACATTCCACTGGAGGCGTTACAAGAGAAATCATATAGCAGCATGTTATGGTAAACAGCAGGGTCCCCCAGGGATCTGTACTGGGACCAGTGCTATTCAACATACTCATACATGATCTGGGAAAGGGGGTAAACAGGGTAGTTACAAATTTTTCAGATGATATAAAATTACTGAAGATAGTTAAGTTCAAAGCTGATTGCAAAGAGTTATAAAGGGATCTTATAAAACTAGGTGACTGGACAACCAAATGGCAGATGAAGTTCAGTGTTGATCTATGCAAAATAATGCACCTGGGAAAACAGCATACCAACTATAGATAAAAAATGATGGGCTCTAAATTAGCTGCTACCTCTCAAGAAAGAGATCTTGGAGTCATTGTGGATAGTTCTCCGAAAACATCTGCTCCATATTTAGCAGCAATCAAAAGAGTGAAAAGAATGTTAGATATCATTAGGAAAGGAATGGGTAAGAAGACAGAAAATACTACTATATGAATCCATGGTATGCCCACACCGTGAATACTGCTTGCAGTTCTGGTTGTCCCATCTCAAAAAAGATACATTAGAATTGGAATTAGTACAGAGAAGGGCAACAAAAAAGATTAAAAGCATGGAACAGCTTCTATATGAAAAGATTAAAAAGACTAGAACTGTTCAGTTTAGAAAATAGATTACAAAGGGAAATGATACAGGTGTATAAACTTATGAATAGTGTGGACAAAGTGAATAAAGAAGTGTTATTTACCCCCTTCATATAACACCTGATTAAATGAATAGGCAACAAGTTTAAAACATACATGAGGAAGTACTGCTTCACACAACACAGAGTCAACTAGTGGAACTTATTGGCAGGGGATGTTGTGAAGGCCAAAAGGTAGAGATAAGATAAGATCCTGGAAGATAGGTTCATCGATGAATATTAGCCAAGATGGTCAGGGTTTCAGTACTGTCCTCTGGGTGTCCCTAAACTTCTGACTGCCAGAAGTTGGAATGGGGCAATAGGACAGATCACTCCATAATTGTCCTGTTCTGTTCATTTCCTCTGAAGTATCTGCAACCAGTCTCTGTTGAAAGTCAGAATACTGATCTAGGTGGACCCCAGATTTGACCCAGCATGGCCTTTCTTATGTCTGTTCCTATGACATTCTGCACTGTTCCATGCCTGGTAGGCTTGCTGTGCTTATGACAGGGGCTGTTAGATTCTGCAAAAGACCTGTGGCAGACTCCAGCATTGATTCCAAGTACATTCAAGTGTGCAAACAAAAGGTTCCGAGTCCCTTCTAAGGGATTTGAGTACTTTTATTCTCACCCAGTACCAGGATTTCTTTTTGTAGAAGCTGTCCATGAGAAGTCCAAACAGCAAGCCAGGGAGAAAGAATCTAAAAAGCTGGGCCTGTTTGGAAGTAAAGACATCAGCTAGCCTCCAGATATGAGCAGATAATTATCCAGTGCTACTCACAAAACATAGTTATCTGCACTTTGACAAGTCGTCTCAATTTATGGGCTGGTTTCCTCCTGAGCATAAGGAAGATTTAAAAGTTTATAATGAATGGGTGGCGGTTGATAGCCTCCACTTCCCAACAAGCAGGACTATGTGTCAAATACAGAGGCATCCACTGTAGCCACATCTGTGGCAATGGGGAGATTGTCCTAGCTCCAAGTATTGAGGCTACCCAGTGAGATCCAAGTGACAATGAAGGAGTTGCTCTTTGAAGGCAATGAACTTCTTAATTCAAAGACCGATGAGTCCTGACACTCATTAAAGGCCTCCATGTCTACTTTGTGTTCCCTGGGCCGGTATTCCCCAGCCACAAGATGGAAGCAAGAAAGACTTCAGTACTCTTTCAGGCGATGTCCCTCTCTCCAGTACTAGTACCAGCCTATGGGTTCCAATGATAAAGACAGTTTACCTCTTCTTTTGCTCCTGCACAGTCTGTGTCTTCTGCCAGGCAGCAGGTTTGATGCCAGTGTTGAGAGCCTGATAGAACTTCTTGAGGACCTCTTCCCATCCACTACACTTTTGGCAACTGTGTCTTTTACTTTCAGGAAATCTGAACTCATCACCTTATATGAGTGAGTCCTAGAAGTTGTCAACAAAGGATATTCTATCCAGTTCCATTCCCTTCCTTCTCTCTATCCCATTCCTTTTCAGAGACCCTTCTCCCAAGGTACAGTAAAATCAAGATAACTCATTGTGATAAAGTCAGGCCGGATGGTTTTAAAAGGGTGTGCTGGGGCTGGTATGAGGGCCCGAAAGAGTTAAAAACCCTCTGCCTTGCAGGCAGAAGAAAAAGCACAGCAGGACAATTAAAGGCACCTGGATTCAATGAAGGGTGGGGACAGAGGTATTTAAACCCTGCCTTCCCTAAAGGAGGAGGAGGGAACAAACACAGGGGAAGCTGCCTGAAGGTGTGGAGCAGCTGGAGGAGAAGTTTCCCTCCCAGGGCAGGAGACAGAGCTCCTCTAAAGCCAGGGGAGATGAGGTAGCTGGGGGCACCCTAGCCCACAAGCAGAGATAAAGCATGAGACCCACCAAGAGGAGGCTGGCAGTTGGCCACACTCATCTACAATTCATAGATTCAAAGGGTATATCTACACTGCAAATCTGAGACCCAAGGTCTACAGGCTTATGGGGTTAGCACTTTGGTGTTAAAAATAGCTGTGTAGACATTGCCGTCTGGTTTTGAAAGGGAGGGGAGTGAACTATTTTTAGAGCCTTCGTGTGCATCCCAAGTCTATAGGTCTGGACTCTGAGACTCGCTGCAATGGGCTGCTTGTTTTTTTAGACATATCAGTTGACTCTGTGAAGTGTAGAAAAGAGTTCTTGTTTTAACAGTATATCGTGGGAAGTGTTGCTGGAGAAGAATGGGGAAGAGAAATAGAGAGTAAGAAGGAACTGAAATTAGATAGAATATCTCTTGTTGACAATTTCCAGTCACAGTCATACAGTTTTAGGCCAGAAGAGCCCATTAAATCATTTAATCTGACCTTGTAAGGTAGTGTATTCACCACCTGTATTGCCCCTGTGTTGTCAGGGTTCAATTCTGCAAGGGATCCATGACTCTGTTGCTTCCCACAGGCCACCTGCCACTCATCAGGTCTTCCATGATTCTGACCCGCAGCTAAGTCACGTAAAGTTCAGTCCCCTCCTGGGGTAACAAGAAGATTCATTTGAAAGTTCACAAAAGTCCCAAAACAAAAGAACCCTTTGTCCCACCTCCCCATCTATTTCTTCACCCATCCTTTGGGGTCAGTCTTCATGCCCCCCTGGGCTTAATATTCCTTATTGAGCTTGTATGCCCCTTCTCTGGGGCTGGTTGGGGAGCACAGGCCTAATCCCTACTCTGGGTTGCAGCACAGGGACCCTGTATTAAGCAACTAGGTCTACTTCTTCAGGCATGCTGCTGTTTTCCTGGTCCACTTCCTACCTCTAACACCCCTTGTGCTGCTTCCCAGCAGACTGTGCTTAACAGTCTTTGGTTCTCAGTCTCTGGCTTCTTAGATCATCCCAGCTTCTCCTTTCTCTGTTGAACTAACCATTCTTCTGTCCTTGTGCTCCACTGAAGTGTGTTTACCTGATCCTACCCAGGGCCTCCACCATGGAAGCCTAACCTGTTTCCTCTGAATCTTTCTACCTGGCTTCTTGTCTGTTTAAGCCCCATCTCTGGGCTGTCCCAACCAGGAACCTGACCAGGTCTCTGTGGGTTTCACTCTGCAGGAGAATTGTCCCCCCTGCAGTCTCCCCTTACTGAGTTCCCTCAGCTTCTTAAAAGGGCCACGTACCTACTGATCGTTATGTATCTCCACCTGCTCTGGCCAGGAGACAGTCAGTCAGTTACAGGTGCACTAATTCACATTTAATCCTTTGACTAGCAGGTGATAGGAGCCCCATCACAGACCTCCAGGTAGTATGTCACAGGCCATTCAATTTCACCCAGTTATTGAGCCCAATAACTTGTGTTTGACTAATGTGTACCTTGTACAACTTGGAGCAGCAGAGGAAATGCCCTTAGAGTTCAGGGACAGGTGTTCTTATTTGCACTTTTTTCTCATGCCAAAGAAAAAAGGGGGTTGGCATTCACAGTAGGGCAAGGACAAAACAGCAACAGGGCTTGGGGCAAGGCTAGGGCAGGAACTGGATGAGGAGTAGACTGGGAGTTAAGACAGTCTGATACACTGCAAGGCAGTAGAATGGTTCTTGGTCAGGTAGTGCTGTTGCACAGTCTGATCTGCAGCTGTGTTGGGATAGGGAAAATACCTGGGCCTGGGGAGAGGGGGTCATCTGATCCAGGCTCCAATCAGGGATAGGCTGCTGTTGCATGCCTGAAAACTGAGTCTCTGTAGGGTTTAGGGGATAGGTAAGGCCAGGTCTGCACTACAGACCTTATATAGGTATAAATAGGTTGCACAGGTGTGTGAATAATCCACACGCCTGAGCGCCATAGTTATACCAACCTAACCCCCTCCCCCTCTGTGTAGACAGCACTATGTCAATGGGAGAGCTTCTCCTGTTGATGTAGCTACTGCCTCTTGGGAAGGTGGATTAACTATGCCGATGGGAGAAGCTCTCCCATTGGAGTAATAGCGTCTTCACTAAAGCGCTACAGCAGTGCAGCTGTATCCGCTGTCGTGTTTGTTGTACATGAAGACAAGCCCTATGTTAATGCAGCTGGATTGTTGCTGCGTGCTTGAGCAGTTACTCATCGTAGTTCTGGTGGAGGGACAGCTGAACAAGCAGATCTGGTTTGACTGCAGGTTTGCTTCACACTACCCATATCTCTGTGATTGTCTAATCAGAGGAAGATTACCAAACCAACTTGATTCAAGGAACCTTAAAACTCTTTGCCACATTGGGCCTCAAAGTAAACAGAGACTATTTACACTTACTCTGACTGATTGCATAGAGTCATAGGAGCTGTGTTAAATTCCAGGTCAGTGAGAGCTTGCTTTCCACAGGATAGATTCTAAACTATAATGAAACTCATCAGCCAACTTCTAGCTCACTCAGAGACATCAGTAAAAATAAGACTCAGACTTCTGGGACACATGGCCTCATGCACCTATGTGATGCACTTTGCCAGATTTCATCTATGCTCCATGCAAGGATGGTATAATTAATATATCTCCCCAGCAAGCCAGAAAGACCCTCTTCAGATGTGCAACAAAGTACCCTTCTCTAAACCTCTGTCTACCAAGACTCTAGTGATGGACACCTCTACTTAGGGATCTAGACTACCTTCAAGCCCAAGATAAGTGGGAAGCTTGTCTCCAGATAAACATACTGGAATGCATAGTCTTCTGCCTGGCATGCAAAGCATTCCTGTCTTTATTATAGGGATGAACATCTAGGATCAGATAGACCATACCATGGCTATGCATTATGTCATCAAACAGAGTCATCTCCACTGAACCTGGTATATTTGTCACTAGATCACATGCTGGCCATGAATTTTCCATTTGTTAAGCAGACAGTCTCAGACAACTTTGAGTGGTCAGTCAAGGACCCAGTGTTGCAGAGCATCTATTGCAAGTTGTGATACCCATCTGTAAACCTATTTGCCAAAGACCAGAATAAGAACTGCCAAATGTTCTGCTTTGGGGTGGTGCTCCACACCAAATCCAGTCAGATGCCTATCTCATTCCCTGGACTCTGAGATTGATATATATCTTCCCCCTGATACTCCTGATGGCTAAAGTCCTGAAGAAACAGAGCCAGGATGCACTATTGATTATCATGATAGCTCCTTCTTGGACCAGACTGTATTGGTATTTGGATCAGGGGAGGCCAACCGCCCAAGGCTACCACAGAGGCCACAATTTGAGACCCAAGATGACCACTTTTACTGGATAGCCAAGGACCTCCAGACACAGGAAGACGTCCAGCAGTTGTTAGTCCCAGGGAGGATTCAACAGGGTCTGTTGCACCTAACCCACTCAGAGCCCTAGGCAGGACACCTGGAAGGGAGGAAACCCTACAACAGGTGGTGCAAAGATTCTTTTGGCCAGTCATACACTGGGAAGGCTGGGACTATTGTGCCTTCAGTCCAGAATGCCAGAGAGCCAGACCAAAGAGCTCCCAATACCTAGCGTTCCCCGATACCACTTCCCATGGTTGGAGTACCTTTTGAGCATATTGGCATGGAGAAAAGGGGTGGGTTACTATTATATTCCCGTGGTTGTAGACTACATGACCAAGTATCCCGAGACCATCCCTCTATAAATGGCCATGACCCCCACCATCGCCACCGTGCTTCTGAAGATCTTTGCCAGGGCTGGAATATCTTGGGAGATATTCACCGACTACAGGATTAACATGTCATCAAAATTAATGGCAGAACTGTGTTGCCTGTTGAACATCTAGGTCCTCAAGATGTCAGTTTATCACCCCCAGACAGATGGGCTTGTAGAGAGGTTCATGGAGGATGATCTGCAGCTCTGGAATTTGCCTGTCCTGCTCTTCACTGTGCCAGAGATTCCCCCAATCATCCATTAGTTTTTTTCCATTTGAACTCCTCTACAGGAGGCAGCTTAGGGGAATCCTAGACCTCCTGAGAGAGACTTGGGATGAGCTAGGAACTAGGGTCATAGGGTCAGTCCACTACATATTGCAGTTGTGGGAGGGGCTCCAGGATCTGGGGAAGATTGCCCAAGAGAACCTGCTGTGTGCACAGCAAGCTCAAGATCTCCAGTACAACCAGAGGACAAAGCTATGGACCTTTGAGCCTGGGGACAGGGTCCTACTTTTATTGCCTTTCTCCAAATCCAAGTTACTGGCCAAATGGCAAGGCCCCTTAGATGTGACGTGGTGGGTAGGGACCTGTAGATTACAAGATCCATTTACCAGGATGGCAGAGAGAGGTATGGACCTACCACATGAACCTACTGAAAGCCTGGAAGGCCTGCTGATTGCCCCTTGTCCACCAGAACTTGAATTGGGGCTGCTGGCCGACAATTAACGTTAGGGAGGGAGAGGAATTATTTAAGTTTAGTACTAATA